>SRPZ01000394.1:0-24968 GCA_018360255.1 Claviceps maximensis
CTTTATAGAATATATTAAATAGCTTTATATCTTTCTATTTTACTATAATATAATAATTAAGTATATATATAGCTTAATTTATAATAAATTAAGGGTTATTATAGCATTTTAGGTTATTATTTATATATTTTTATTAGTTTAATATAAGATTCTTTATAAATTTTCTTAGAATTAAAGAAAGAAAGTCTAATAAAACTTATATTTATAATATATATAATAAAGCAATATTATTACTACCTTAGATAATATTTCTAGTTATATCTTAGAAATCTTTATTATTTTTATAGTTTAATATCTTAGTAATTAGATATTTTATAGTATTTAATAGGCTTTAGTTAATATATTATATTTTAGTCTAGTAATCCCTATATAAGCTTTAGTATAATAAAGGGTTAGTTAGTTAGATAAATAATAGTTTTTCTATAAATAATAGTATAAATTATAATAGAATTATTTTAGAATCTTTAAGGAAGATAGAATTAGATTTATTAATATTTTCTAGGAGCCTTAAAGCTAGTTAGTATAATAACCTTTTTAATAGATTATTTAATAAAGGTCTCTTTTTTTAGTATAAAATTTCCCTATTTAGTATAAATAGAAATTTACCTTTTTTTTTAGAATTCCTTATATATCTATAGGGTAATATATTTAAAGAATAGATATAACCTATTAATTAGTATTAGTATTTCTAAGAATTTACTAGATATTTATTAATAGAAATATATAGTCTTTATATATAAGATCTAGATTACTAAGTAAGGCTATAATTATTATAAAAGAATCTAATTTCTATATTAATCTATAGTATCTAATAAGGCTTTTTATAGCTATAGAAGGCCTTATAAAGTACTATTAGAAATACTGCTTAAGGTAGTAAAAACTCTGCATTCTAATTAACTAATTAGATATACTAGATTCCTAGGTCGCCCCGCAGTAGAATCCAGCCATTCCCAGTGGTTCTAGGCATTGTTAGTCAGCCCGGATTGTGCAGGAATTCCAACACTTATATAAGTAATTATTTATTTAAAGGTTTAAAAGGTTAGTTTAGAAATAATATATAGTTAAAATAGTTATTATATTAAAATAAGCATTTATAATAACTATATAAGTATTAATAAAGGTAAGCTACTATTACTATATAAGTACTATAAATTCTTTTTATTATTTTATTTAACTTAATTCTTTTATAAAAAGTAAGTAAATAAAAATTAAGGTATAGGTTAATAAAGGCTATAGCTACTTTAATTTTAAGTAAGGTTTATAGTCCAGCCTTAAAAGCACTAATAATAATATAAAAGCTCTTTAATTATTTTATAATAAATACCTTAGTAATACTATATACTTACTCTTTAAGGGCTATAAAAGTATAGTATAATTCTATACTATATATAATAATAATTTAAATAATTTATATATAGAGAAGCTTAAAGTTTTAAAAAAAGTAACCTTATATTAATATTACTAATACTATAAAGGTAAGGCACTATTATTTTAGCTTTAACTTAACTTACTTTTAGTATACTTATTAGTATAGCTTATAGTATACCTAGACTTTAAGAAAGTATATAAACTAAACTAAGTATATTATAGTAATACTAAGTTAAACTAGAGTTATAATAGCTATATACTATTTTATAAAGTATATTAGCTTACTTTTTTAGAGATAAAACTTAAAACCTAACTTCTAGAACTATTCTTAGTAAATACCCTATACTACCTTAAATTATTACTATATTGTTTTTACTATATAGCTATATATAAGTATATTAGTATTATTAAAGAATTTAAGAATAAGTATAGAGTATACTATAATTATATATAGTAGAAAACTTTTTGTGAATTTGCCTGCACCGCTATAGCAACGCAGAATTAACTTAGAATCGCTTAAAAGTTATAGAAAAATAATTATTATATCTATTTACTCTATACTTTAATAGTATATTATAGCTAAAGTATAGATATAGTAAATATAGTAATACTAATAAATATTAATACTAATAAGTATAGCCTTATATAGAGTATATACTACCTACTTACTAGCTAAGGAGGCTTTATAATAGATAGCTATATTAAATCTATACTATATATAGTATATAATAAAGTTCTAAACTACTTATAAACTAAATATAAAAAATTAACTAAACTAGTTTTAAGTATTATACTAAAGAAAGTATAGTAAATTATTCTTTATATAAATAATATAGCTAAAATATATAGCTAATATAGTGCCCTAGTACTTTTATTTTCCCTTTTACCTCCCTCTTAACTATTACTTAATAAACTAATTATTATAAGAAATCTTAAAGAAATAGTTAAGTATACTATTAAAAAAGTGCTTTTTATTAATAGTAGCCTAGCACTAAGCTAGGCTATTATTATAGCTAGGGGAACTACCTTTATAACTCTTACCTTTAGCTATATTATTACTATAGTAATACTACTTAAAGTTTATTATAAAACTATAGTTAAAGGTAATATTATTATAAAAGTAGCTTAAAGCTACTTCTCTAAAGAAATTATTAATACTATTAACTAAGCTATAGAATTTAATACTACTATAGCTATAAAGCACCTCTATAATAGTAATACTATAATTACCTTCTAAGATATAGCTAAACCTTATACTAAAGATACTACCTAGGTTTAGGCTATTTTTAGGCTAAAAGTAATACTAAACTACTATATTTTTAGTATTATTATTAAGGGCTTCTTTATTTACTATATATAAAACTAAGCTACTAAAGCTATTCTTTAAAATATTATTATAGCTAATAATACTAGCTTTATAAAGGTTATAGTATAGAAGCCTTATAGTACCTTTACTTAAGTACCCCTAATTATTAGTATTAATAAAGTTAATATAGCTAATAAGCTATACTATATTAGTATTATTTATAAAGCTAAGATATTTAAAGCTAAGCTATATAATAATACCCTTTACCCCTATTAATACTATAAATACTTTAAGTTTAGCTATATAGCTATATATTATAATATAGCACTACACTATAGTTATTATATAACTAAATACTATAAGAATAAAGAATCCTTATACCTAGCCCTTATAGGCTTAGTATAGAAATACTATATTAACTACTTAGAGTTATACCTAGCTTAGTTAAGAAGCTATAGTATTACTAATAATTAGTAAAATTATATAAAAGTAATATACCTAGGCTAGCCCTAGGTATTTACTATTCCCCTTTCCTTTAAAATAAATAAATAATATAAAATAAATAACTATAGCTATAATTATAAATATAAAGCTAGTAATATATTATTTAAAAAAGCCTTACTATAAAAGTATATTAGCTATCTTTAAAACTAACTCCTAGACTTCTAACTAAAATCTATATAATATTTCTATAAAGCTATAAAGATATATTTTAGTTACTATACTACCCTTACCTTAGAATTAAATATACTAAGCCTAACCTAATAAACTATTTAATATATATAATTAAGGTTATATACTAGAATATATAGTAGAAAACCTACCTTATATATATAGTGCTAAAATCCTAGCCTAGAACTAATATAATAGTAATTTAAAAGCCTAGCCTCCCTAAAGGCTAGCCTTTTAACCTTAATTTTAGTAAATTTTAATTTATAATATAGAGTAGCTATATAGCTATATATATTAACTATTAATATAGACCTATATTATAGTTAACCTAATCTAGTATTAGTTAGTATATAGTAAGTATTACTAAATTTAATATATACTTTATTTACTCTTTCTTATATAAACCTAACTAAATAATACCCCTTACTAAGTTTATAATAGTATTAGTATAGGAAAATAGTGTTTTTATTAGAGACTTTAACTAGTACTATTTACTATAGAATTAGTATAAATATATCTTAGTAGGAAGTAATTTATTACTTATAATAATAAAGTAATAATAGCTTAGTATTATTACTTCTTAAAGTAAAGTTACTTAGCACTTATAAGGCTAAAGGAGTAGTATAATTAACTATATATAGGTAACTATAAATATACTTATTAAGTTTTTAAGTAGCCTTTTTATTATAGAGTTAAACTATATACTATAGCTAATTTATATTAGCTTTAGTAAGTAACCTAAGCCTAACTATATAACTTACTTTAACTAGTTATTTATAAAGAACTACTTTATTACTACTAAGGCTATAAACTAATTTTAATTAAATATTACTTATATTCCTTTAAATACTTTAAGTAAAATTAAGAATTATATAGTATAGCTTATAAATAAACTCTATATTATTATAGAACTTATAGTGCTAAGGTAGCCTAAGGGTAGCTCTAAGTAAAATCTATAGTAAAATTAGTATATAAAAAAAGTAGTTCTTAATACTAAAAAAGTATAGTATTACTAATAAGTATCTTATATAAATAAGAATTAGCACACTACTACTAAGATAGAGAAAACCTAGGCCTAAGTTATTTATAATAAATACTAAAGTATATAGTAAGCTATTTTTAATATTACTATAACTAAATATAGTAACCTTTAGAAACTTAAGCACTAGGCTTAGCTTTATAGTAAATTACTACTAAAATAATAGTATATTCTACCCCTTTTAAGAGAGAAAGGCTTTACTATAACTATAAACTATAGCTATATTAATAAAGTAGCTACCTTAATAAAATACTTCTTTTTATTATTTTAGGCCTAAACTAATAATATTCTAAATAATACCTCTTACTAGCTTAATACTATAGTATTTTTACTAAAAAACTACTTTAATATTAATAAAATCTAAAGTATTATTAAAGGCCTCTTTAGCTAGAAAGCACTAAGCCTTAATAAACTCCTTACTAAATTCCTTAAAGCCTATAATAAACCCCTAGCTAATACCCTTACTTACTTTCTAAATATATATTACTATATTAATTATTATCTAAGCTTATTTTAATAAGCTAAGGTAGTTATTCTTTATAAACTAAGTAAGACCCTAGAAGAATAATAATATATAGGAGTATAGTAGCCTATTTCTCTCCTTAATATAATTAAAAAAGTACTTAAAGTAATAGTAATAATATAGCTTATTAGTATAGCTAAAAAGGGAAATATATTACTAAATATATAAATAAGTGACTAAGTAAGTTATTTTACTAAAACTACACTTAGTATACTTATAAAGGCTATATATATAGTATAGTACTATAGTAGTATTACTTTACTACTTTAACTAAATATATTAGCTACTTTTAATATAGTTTACTACTAATAACTTACTTATATTCTACTTAAAGCTAATATACTTACTTAAATAGTAATATAAACCTATGCCTTTATTATTAATTATATAGTATATTTCTTTTTTAATAATTAAATAATAAAGGCTTTACCTATTACTATAAGGGTTTTATAAGAATTATTTATATTCTCTATTTTCTTTCTTTTATATATTATATTACTATATAAAAAGCTTATTATAGCACACTTTATACTGATTCTTAAATTCTTTAATAATACTAATATACTTATATATAGCTATATAGTAAAAGAGATATAGTAATAACTTAAGGTAATATAGAGTATTTACTAAGAATAGTTTTAAAAGTTAGGTTTTAAATTCTACCCTTAAAAAAGTAAGCTAATATACTTTATAAAATAGTATATAGTTATTATAACCTTAATCTAACTTAGCACTACTATAATATAGCTAGTTTAGTTTATATACTTTCTTAGGGTCTAAATATACTATAAACTATACTAATAAGTATACTAAAAGTAAGTTAAGTTAAAGCTAAGGTAGTAATACTTTACCCTTATAGTATTAGTAGTATTAATATAAAGTTACTTTCTTTAGGACTTTAGGCTTCTCTATATATAGGTTATTTAAACTATTATTATATATAATATAGAATTATACTATACTTTTATAGCCCTTAAAGGGTAAGTATATAGTATTACTAAGGTATTTATTATAAAATAATTAAAAAGTCTTTATATTATTATTAATACCTTTAAAGCTATACTATAGACCTTAGTTAAAACTAAAGTAGCTATAGCCCTTATTAATCTATACCTTAATTTTTATTTACTTACCTTTTATAAAAGAATTAAGTTAAATAAAATAATAAAGAGAATTTATAATGCTTATATAATAATAATAGCTTACCTTTATTAGTGCTTATATAGCTACTATAAATACCTACTTTAATATAATAACTATTCTAATTATATACTATTTTTAAACTAACCTTTTAAACCCTTAAATAAATAATTACTTATATAAGCCCTAGCCTTAAAATAAAAAAATAAATAATATAAAAATAAAACTAAGGTATATATATACTATAACTACTATAATTATATAGTAGCTAAGTATAAACTAAATTTTACTACTATAGTTAAGATTATTAAACTCTATATAGGCCTAAGTAAGTATAAGTTCTCTACCCTTACTTAATTATATACTAAGTATATAAGCCTAAATTTCTACCTTTATTACTATAATATCCTTAGAGTAAACTTACTATAGTGCTATTATTAAGCTAATAATAAAAACTACTACTATATTATTTTTAAATATAAAAAGTATAACTATTTTTACTTTATTATAATAAGCTTATTTTTACTTTAGAACTACTATAATATCTATATAGCGCTTAATTCTAAATAATCTATAGTAGCCCTTATAAAGTAGTTCCTTAAGACTAATTACCTTTAGTAGTTTTTACTAGCTTATATATTAAAAACTAAATAAGTAGAGAATATTATAGAAATAATTATATAAAGTATAAGAATAGTAGCTATATTAGTACTAATATAGGGTTATAGTAGTTATATAGATAATAATTAAGCACTAGAAATAAATAATCTATTATAGTAGAAATAAAACTATAGACTTATAGCTTTAAATTATAGCTATAGTAATATTACTACTACCTTATTATTTACTTTACTTTCTTTAACTTAGCCCCTACCTCTTTATTAATATTATTATTATTAAGCTTCTCTACCCTTTACTACTTATAACTTATATTATTATTAGTATTTTATACTAATACTATAGTAATACTATAAATAACTTATAAAATATAATTATTTTTCTTTAAGGTATTTATAATATATATAAGCTATAATAGTATCTTAGTCTAAATAGCTAATATCTTTATATTACTACTACTATAGACCTATAATAATATACTTACTTTTTTAATTATACTAAGGGTTTTATTAATTCTATACTTTACTACCTTTTAAGTAATATTATATATAATTTCCTACTCTAAATTAGCACTATATTAATACTTACTTAATTCTATATTATACTTATACTAATATCCTTCTCTATAGCTTTATAATTCTAATAATTAAAAATACTTTTTACTTTATTTTAGTAGGTAAATAAATTATATAGCTATATACTAATAAGCTACTATAGTAATACTAGCTTAGACTTAACTTATTTTATAATATAGCTTTTTTACTATAGTATACTTATAATAAAAATCCCTAATACCTATACTAATTAGTAGTAAGACTAAGGTAGGTTTATACTAAGCTCTTTATTTTAAGTATTATAGTATAACTTATATATATCCTTAGTATAAATAAAATAAGGAGTATATAGCTAAGTATATATAGAACTAAGCTATTAGTAAATTAGTAGTAGTACTAAATTAGTATAGAAGTAGTACTTATATTTTTTTTATAAGCTTAAGACTTATTTATTTTTTATAGTAATTTTTAAGGCATTATAATTTCTTATTTATTCTTTAGTATACTATTAAATTAAAGCTAATATAGTAATATAGTAAGAAAGAAATTAAAGGTATACTTATATTTATAGAAAGGTTATAAAAAAGAAAAAAGAAAAGAAGTCCTTATTAAAAGAAGATAACCTTTTTATAATACTCCCCCCCCCCCTCTCTATATAATTACTAGGTAGCTATTAATAGTTTATATAGCTACTATAGTAGTTACTATAGCTAGACCTTATGCCTAACCCTAGGTTAGAACTATAGGGCCTTTATAATAGTAATATAGTAACTAACTAAGCTACTTAGGCCTAAATAATCCTTATTTATACCCTAGGAAAATATTACTATACTTCTCTAGTAATACTAGCTATATCTAGCTAGTAGCATACCTTTTTTTATAATTAATACTAACTATAAAGCCTTAGTAGCCCTAGTATATAGACACTATAGTAGTATATAGGTTTTCCCCCCTATACTAGGGTTTTTTCTATATAGTTTAAGTAGCTAAGGTACTAGATATTAGGCTAGTTAGTAGCCTATCTAGAGTATTATAATAATAATAATACTAATAATAGAGTATACTATAATAAGCTTTTTATATAATAGTATAATATATAAAATAAAGATAATAAGTGTTAGAAATTAGGGATTATAAATAGCGATCTACTTCTAAGGGTAGTGGGCTTAAAAGCAGTAGGTTTACTATTATTCCTACACGCCCTATGCTTAGCTTTACTAAGATATATATATAGTAGCTATAGTTACCTACTAGCTATAAATCTAAATAAAAGCTTTTATATAACTTATAGTATAGAAAATATACTCTAAATTTTATAATAAAATAGTAAAAATATAATATTTAATACTAATTTATAGCTATAGGTAGCTATAAGCTATTCTAATAGTCTATTATAATTAAGGCACTTATAAGAGGGAGCTTTCTTCCTTTCCTTATATACTTACTAACTTTATTAATAAATTTAGGTTATAAAAGAGGGCTTATAAGCTACTTTTTATTTTTTATATAATTTATTTATATAAAAAAATAAAAAAATAAACTTATAGCTATATAAATAAGGTACTAATATATATATTTTCTAGTTTTTTTTCTAAAATACTATATACTACCTAAAAAATTAAAAATAATTTTAAATATACTATTTAAAAGCTCTAATTATAGTAACTAAGAATCTAATTATAAGACTTTTTATAAATCTCTAGTTATTCTATAAATTAGCCTTAAAGCTAGTTATAGGGTAGCTAGGTTAGCTAATATAAGTAGCCTTTTTTCCTTATATTTACTTTTTAATTCTATAGTATATAACTTTTTTAGTTATATTTAAAAATATAGTTAGAATTTAATTCTATAAAAGTTATTATATATAGCTATTAGGCTAGGCTAATAGCTATTATATATACTAAAATAAGAGTTATTTAATTAAATAATCTAAGAAAAGTAGGTCCTTATAGCTATTAAATTTACTAACTAATTATAAACTAGGAAGTTAGTAGTATATATATATATATAATATAGCTAAGTTACCTTAGGCTAACTTCCCCTATAAGGCCCTATATTAGGGGCCTATAATAAAGCACTAATAACTAAGAAAGACCCCTAAAAATACTATTATTTTTAATACCCCCTTTAAAGAAGTATTATAGCTAGTAATTATAAAAGGTTAAAAAAAAAGTAAATTAAAAGAAAGAAAAATTAGTATAAAATCTAGGAAAATTTATAAATAGAAATAAATAATAAATTTAAAAAGCCTTATATTAAGGCTTTAAAAGATTATATTTACTATAGTAAAGTATAGTAATTTAGTTACTAATTACTTATTAAATATAAAGAGTATATTTTTTCTTATTTTAGTAATTATTTTTAATTTTAAATTATTTTTATTATTTTTAGCTATTAACTAGGCTAATTTTATAATTAAATTTATAGGGGTAGTGCCCTATAATTATAAGGGTTTTAGGCTTATAAGATCTAAAAAGGTTATATATAAAGGGCTAGGTAAAGGCTTAGTTAGCTTATTAGCTAGTATTTTCTTAGTATTTAAGTAAGCTATCTTAGCTAGCCTAGCTAAGACCTATTATTAATTATAGTAGAATTTAAGAAGGGTATGCTTAGTATAGCTATAAAGTACTAGATTATAGGCTATTTTTATAGTACTTTAGTTATTATAAAAAATCTATATAGGGGGTTTTATAAGGCATTTTAGCTCCTTAAATATCCCCTAAAGCTACTATAGCTCTTTAACAGTGTTATAAATTATATTAAACTGTTATAGTCTAGCCTAGAAGGCAACTGCTTTCTAGTGATAATAAAGTTATTATTAACTATAAGGGAAGAAGGCTCCTTCCCTCTACTAGCACTACCTTTACTCTAATATAACTAGGTTTTCTTATATACTTTATAGTTATATAACTTATTACTACTATAGCTCTATTTAGGCTCTAGCCTAAATCTAAGTATTAAGCTTAAATCTATTATATAGCCCCTCTTCTACCTATATTTCTATAGTAGTTAATATTTAAGGTAAAATAGTAGAACTCTAAACTCTAATTTAAAACCGCTCCTTAATTTATTACTACTATATATTTATATAGTCCTAATTTATAGAGTAATTTAGTATAAAATCTACTATTATAAGTATTAGTGCTATAAGTATATAATTAGTAGTAAATTTAGTTATAAATATAGTCCCTAGCCCTCCCTCTAACTATATAACTACACTTTCTTACCCTTATTTATATATATAAATATAACCCTATTTTATATATTTCCTATCCTTCTCTTCTTCCTTTATTATTATTAAAACCCTTATATTAGTAGTATAAATTCTTTATTTAATCTAACTACCCCTACCTTCTTATATCCTACTAGATAATAGCTATAACTAAGTCTAATACTATAATTACTCTTACTAAAAGCTAGTATATTATATTCTAATATTCTTAGTTACTATTATACTAATTTATTAATTTAGTAAATATATTAGCTACTATTAATATACCTTCCCCCCCCCCTAATTCCTTTAGCTTTAGCTATAAGGTTATAAGTTATTATAAAGTAGTATTAGAGTTAGAAGATAAGAAGTATACTTTAGTTATATAGAAGCATATAAAGTGCTAGTTCTATTATAACTATACTATAAGAAATAGATTCTTTAATTATAAATATAGCCTATAAACTTCTTATATAATATACTAGGTAGTAAAGAGGCCTTACTTTTAGAGGAAGGAGATTTTTATTACTTACCTTATTATTTATTATACTACTTATAATATAGTAAATATAATAAAACAGGACCTTACTATTAAAACTACTATAACTCTAGCTAATAGTAATAAGAAAGTAACTAAGGTTATACTAATTTAAGACTTCTAAGACTATATAGAGTAGTTTACTAACTTATAGGCTACTACTAAGTAGTAGTTTATTGCCCTAACTCTAGCTCCTAGCTTTATACCTACTACTACCCCCTATAAGACCTTATACTATAGTAAGGTAATTATACTAAGCCCTTTAAAACCTTATAATATTACTAAAAGTAGTATATAGTAGGAGGGGACTATTTACTACCTCTAATAATAACTAGCTATAGCTTAAGCCTATACTTAAAATCTCTATAGGTCTTATTACTTATAATAAACCCCCCCTTTTTTTAAGTTATTAAAGATAGAGAAGTAATAACTAATGCTTAATAGGCGCTATAGGAGTAGTAATTTTATAATATAGTACTAATATATAAAGGTATAGCTATCCCTTAAAATAGAGTTAAAAGAATATTTCTTAATATTTAATATAGTTTATTGCTTATAAGGGAATTGCTTTATTATAATTTAAAGTAAGCTAATATCTTTATATTAAGAAAATTTTCTAGTAGCTTCTATATTAGCTATATATATCCTACCTATCTAACTAGTATATTATATTATTATTTATAATTATAGGCATTCTTAGCTATAAGAATTTCTTTTATAATAAACTTAGTAAGCTTAGAGTTAGTATTAGGAAAAAGAAAATATAGCCCTAGTTAAGAGTCTAATAGAACTTATAAAGGCAATAGGTTCTTAGAAGCCTACTTTATAAGGTTAATATAGAAGACTAGGTGTATACTACTAGGTATATTAAGATAAACTATAAGTAGTAAAGGCACTTCTATAATATAGTATTTAGCTATAACTTAGTTAAGCTTCTTACTTAGTTAGCTAAAATAAATATATTAAAGGTTAAGCTATATAAGGTTACTTACTTAATACTACTTAGCTAAATACTAAGATTAATTAGCTATATCCTACTAGCACTATTATATAAAGTTAATAGTAGCTTATATAAGTTATATACCCTTATATATATATTTAAAAAATAAGGTTACTTAACCCTTTAGGGATATAAGGCTTCTAACTAAAGCTAGTGTATATTAGACTAGGTTAATATTAAAGCTATAAAGCACTATATAGGCTAATAGCCCTATTATAAATAAGACTCTATTATTAAGTATAAGTTAATAAATAGGTAAGTAGTTAAACTAGTTAAACTATAAAAAAGCTATAATTATATAGAGAATAGCCTATACCTTCTAGTTAGTATGTTTTATACTACTATTAGTTTATAGGTAGTATACTATTAATAGTAAATATTATACCTTAGTAAAATTATATAAAGATAACTAAAATCTACTTACTTAGTCTAAGCCTTAGTTTAATATAATTTAAAAGAGAAAGCTATAAAACTACTATTAGTAATAGAGAAAGCATTTAGTATAAGCTAGGGCATCTATACTTATTATTACCTTTAGCTAAATAAACTTAGAGAGTTAGTTAGTAATTACTATAAGGTATTTAAAGCTTATCTTATCTTTTACTAGTAAATTAGTTATAAAGTTTATAGATATCTAAGACTAGTATTTATTTAGGGCTAGGATTAGTTAGAGTAAGCCTTACTATAGGCATTAGCTCTTTTACCCTTTATAGTAGTAGTAATTATATATATAATAGGCTATATTAGTAAATATACTATTTTAATAGTACTTCTAATATAAGGCTTAGAAGGTAGTGTTTTTCCCTAGGTAGCTAAGCATTAGAGAGTTATAAAAATATTAAATTAACTATATTATAAGTAGCTTATACTTTAGCACTTAAAGATAGCTATAGAAGGAGAGTGCCTTATAGGCATTAGTTATATACTTAGTAATTTACTATTATAAGATAGTAGTATTAAAAAAGCTCCTTAGGCTATATATAATATTATTTAGCTTAGCCTAGTAGGACTTATTTAATACTATACCCTAGTCCTATAAGTTAGCTATATAATTATTAGTAAAGATATATTAGCCTAGAGGTAGCGTTCTTTACCCTAGTAGTAATAATAAATTATATAATATAAAGTCTTTATATATAGAGCTTAATTAGTATTTTACTATACTAATAATATATAAAATTATTAAGGGCTAAAGAATGCTTTAAGGGGGTAAGGCCTTATTCTATATATCTTATTTCTAATAGGAAAGTATATTAAGGTAGAAGGCTTATATCCCTAAGTAGTATTATAAATAGTAATTAAATATAAATAAGAACTCTACTTATTATACTTACTACTTAAATATAGTCTATAGTACTATAAAATACTCTAAGTTCTTATAGTTTATTAAAATTATAAATAGTTATACTACTCTATATAGCTTAGCTAACTATACCCTAAGGTATAATATAATACTTAGTAGCTTCTTATTATAAATAATATAATTCTTCTTAGTTAGTATAAAGTAAGTAAAGTAGTATACTACTAGGTAAAGAATACCCTTAGTATTTTACTATAAAAAGTAGCCTTTTAATACTTTATTTAATATATTAAACTTAACTACTATATTTTAGTTAGAATTCTATTATACTAAAATAGGGTAAGTAATAAATATATTCTTTAGCTACTAAAAGGTAGCTTTATATTTATTTATTTATAAAAAGAGTATGCCCTTCTTTATTAAAGCTAAAAGCAGTTTAGTAATTATAGTAAAGTCTAGTATAAATTTATAGTAAAAGTTTATAAAGCTAAGAAAACTTTATACTCTCTATATATATTTAGGGGATTTTTAGTTATAAATAGTAGTAATTTTCCTAGAATTAAGGTATAAGGCTTATTTTACCTAAATAATAAATTCTAGGTATTTAACCTTCTTTATAGTAAAGCTATACTTCTTAATATTTAGGTTTAAAGTAGCCTAGTATAGGCATCTAAGAACCTCCTATATATAGAATATATAATCCTATTATAATCTATTTATATAAATAAGGATATTATTAAGGTAAGCTATAATATAGTTACCTAATATATTTCCTAGCGCCCTATTAATATACTACTAAAAAGTTACTAAAGCATTAGCTAGGCTAAAAGGGTATACTAGCTACTTAAAGAGGCTAAATTTAGTATAGAAGGCAGTAAGGTGCTTATCTCCTTCTATAATATATAACCTATAGAATACTACTTAAATATTAAGCTTTATAAACTAATATATATAGGCTAGGGAATATAGTATTTCTTTTACTAATAAAAGGGGGTAGTAGTCTTAGTTTATAATTTTATTAAAGGTATAGTAGTTTATATAAAACTACTACCCTTCTCTAGCCTTCTTTATTAAAAGCACTAATATTATAGCTAAAGAAAAGAAGGCTTTAATTTAGCCCTTATTTATAAGATTAATAATTTATTTCTATATTTTTAGTAAGTAATTATATAGTATATTATAAAGAGAGGCCTATAGAAGCTCCTATATAGAGCTATCCTTACCTTACTATAGCTTAATATAATAATTTAATTTACCTTTATAAGGGGGTAAGGTATTAGCCTTAGCCTTATTAAAGAGGTTAATAAAGTTATATAGCTATAGTAAAAGCTTAGACCTAAGAATATTAGTAGGTACTAGGTTAGGTATTATTAATACTAATAAAATAGTATTAATCTCTTTTAAGCTTATAGCTAAAAGCTATACTAGTGTTTTTATTTTCTTTACTCTATAAACTAGAGTAGTATAGGTTAATTCTAGGATTATATATATAGGGTATTTTATAGTTCTTTAGTTAGAAGTATAGACCTAAAAATTACTCTATATCCCTATAGTTAGTAACTACTCTTTTATATATAATATAATATTATTTTAAGCTAGCTAAGGTAACTCTAAAATATAATTATATATAAGCCCTAAAATAATATAAGTAAAGACTAGGAATAACTAGCTATTAATATTTACTTAAAAGTATATTATATATATAACCTATAGCGCCTAGCTAGAGTTATATAAAGGCTATAGTATAACCTCTATAGCTATTTAAACTAAGCATAGTTATATAAGAGAAATATATAGAAAGCTATACTTTTAGGCTATATATTTACTTATAGCTATAAAACTATTATACCTACTATTTACCTATACTATTAAAAAAAAGAAGCTATTATAGAGAATTAGTAGTAAAAAGGGAGGTATTTCTATATTCTTTTTAATATCTCTATAGTTTATTTCTATATTATTTAAGTATATATAAGTATTTATAATATAGCTATTATTACCCCCTCTATAGAGACTTATACTAAGGGATTATCTTTTTTTACTTTCTTTTACTTTACCTTTTTATTAAAGAGTTTATAAATCTAGATATTAACCCCTTAGGTAGAATAATAAAGTAAAAGTATATAGTAGTTAAATATATAGTATTTTATATCTCTATATTATAGGCATTAACTCTTAGCCTTTTATTATTCTATTATTTTAAGTAATACCTATTAGGTATATTCTTAAATAGAGCCTTTCTTTAATTAAGAAGCACTAGATATAGTATAGAAGCCTATTAAGTTAATACCTATTATTATAATATCCCCTTTAATATTATAGCCTAGGGGTTAATAATAATAGGCCTTAGCTCTCTCTTCTAAATAGTAAAAGTTAAGGTTAAAAGTAATACTATAGTAATAGGCTACTATAGTATTATAGTTTATATATAGTATATTTTACTTAATATAATAGTCCTTTATTTATTTATTAAGTATAGTATAGAGCTTTATAAGCTTAATTATATTAGCTTAATTAATTCCTTTTATAAGAACTAGCTTTTACTTAAAATAAATATAGAAGTCTATAAAACATTTATTTAAATATTATTTAAGTTAGTTAAGCTTAGAGATAGCTCTCTTCTCCTAGTAAAAATCTATATATATAGTATTAAAATATCTAAGAAAGTAGTTAGAGTTATAATAAAAGGTATTTCCTAACTTAAAAAAAGGTATAACCTATACCTATATCTTTAGACTAAGGTTTTAATATATAAGGAACTATTTATTATAGTTATTACTAATAAAGTCTAAATTAGCCTATAGTTTATAGGATATAAGGCTCTACTAAGCTTAGAATGCTACCTTATTACTATTATAGGGTATGCCTATTAAAAGGGGTTTATATTTAACTCTCTCTTTAGTAAAGAAATCTATTAAAGCCTAATTAAATATAGCTAGTTTTACTATAGGTATTATTATAGGTATTTATTAGTATAGCTCTTTAAGCTATACTACCTATTATACTAATAATTTTTATAGGTATAGTAATTCCTATATTTTATTTATTATAGCTAAGGGGCCTATATAGTTAGGATTTATTTATTATTCCTATTTTAATTATCTATAGAGTATTATAAGTAATAGTTAATAATTATTATAGTTTAGCCTAGAAGATAACTACTTTCTAGTAATAATAGAGTTATTATTAACTATAAGGGAAGAAGGCTCCTTCTCTTTACTAGCACTACCTTTACTTTAATATAACTAGGTCTTCTTATATACCCTATACTTATATAACCTACCGCTACTATAGCTCTGTCTAGGCTCCAGCCTAAATCCAAGCATTAAGCTTAAATCCATTACATAAACTTAGCTTTTATAGTTAATAAAGCTATAGTACTAGCTTTCTTTAATTTCTAGCTTATAAGGCCTTTAGCTAGCTTAAAGAAATAAGTATAGGTAGATTTTAAAGAGGCTCTATTACCTATAAAATTACTATTATAAAATCTAACTAAGCTAGAGCTAGTAGTATTTTTCTTACTATTATTATTAGAATTTCCTTTATAATAAATAGCTAAATTCTATATACTTAATAGGTATTTTAGTAGGTTTTTAGTAGCATTTAGGTACTTTAAATACAGGCTTAGAAGTGCTATTAATAGCTACTATAGTGTAAAAGTAATATTAAGTTTAGTAAGTAATATTAAGTATATTATAGTACTAATAATACTCTAATATTCCTTAATTTACTTAGCTTTTAATTTCTTAGTAAGCTATATTTTTAGGCATCTAAGCTATATAGAAATTCTAATAAATTTATAATTAATTAGCTTAAACTAAGATAATACCTCTTAAATATATTATTTTTAATATATTTTAAGAATTAAATTCTTTTAATCTTTTATAATCTAAACTCTTAGAAAAAATTCTATAAGGCCTCTATTTTTTATAGAATAAGCTTTATATAAATCTTATTTTAACTTATTTATATATACTAAATCTTTTTCTATTAGTAAATAATAATTAATATAAGTTATAATAAAAGTCTTTATAGCTAGATTTTAGAATATAGCTAGGTTAGAAATTAGGGGGGAAAATCTAAGATTTTTTAATATAGTTATTAAGGTTTATTACTACTCTTTAAAGCTTTATTTTAAGCTATAAAGTAACTTTAATAGAATTATTACCTAATTTTTAAAAGCTTTATAACTATATTTTTTAGCTAAATTATTTAGCTATAGATTTTACTCTATAAATTCTATAAATCCCTTAGGAATTTATATATAAATAAGCTTTCTTAGTATATTATTAAGAAAAGTATTTATAAAGTTTACTTACTTTATTTTTAAATTTTTCTCTATAGCTATTTTAAGTAAAATTTACTAACTAAGTAAAATACTAGTAATAGTAAAGGTATTTATATAATCTAAGCCTTTTATTTATATAAATCCTTTAATTATTAGCTAGGCTTTATATTTTAAAGAATTATTTTCTTTATTCTTTTTAAGCTTTAATATAAGCTTATTTTTAAGCGCTTTATAGCCTTTAAGTATAGTATTTATATCTATAAATTTAAAAGTACCTACCTTTAAAAGTTACTTAAATTTACTAAAAATAGCTTTAATTTAGTATTTTCTTTTTAAACTAGAATTTACTTACTTTTAAGTCTTAGGTTTAGGGTAATTAGCTAGTTTTTCTTTAGCTTTTTACTAAGCCTTATAGTAGATTTCTTTTACTAAAGCTACTAAATTAATATCTATAAAATCTAGATTTTTCTTAATTTTTTTTAATAGATTTTTAGCTATAGTATTTATATTAACTTCTTTAGCTAATATTAGCTCCCTAGAACCTAGAAATTAACTAGTCTCTATATTAATTATTTAATTATAAGCTATAGGGTAATTCTTATTAAGAAAACTAATATTTAATAGATCTTAGTTACTTTTTTTCTTTAAGGAATTACTTTCTATAGAGAGTTTTAGAGGATTTTTATAAGAAAATTTATCTCTTTTTAGAGACTTATTTTCTATAAAATACCTAAGAAAGCCTAGATTTATAGGGCCTATAAGTTTTATAATTTTTATAAAGCTAGTCTTAGTTATTAGTTTTTTAAAAGAAATATATATTAAAAAGGTTTTAAACCCTAGTATAGCTAGTAGTCTTCTAGGTATTATTTTAAAGGCTAGCTTATAAGCTTTAAGTCTTTTTTCTAGTAAAATTAGGATTTTATAATATAAGCTAATAGCTCTTAAAGCACTAAAATTAGGCTCTAATACTTAATTTCTTAGGTTAAGGGTAAGTAACTATACTAGGCTTTATAGCTTAGTAGAATTTATAGTTAAATTAATTAAATTAATAATAGTAAAAATAATAACATTCTATAAAAATAAGGGTAAGCCTAACCACTATAGAGTAGCCTATAGTCTATTAAGAATAACTTAAATAAAATGCTTTACTAAGCTATTTTATTTATAAATATAAGAGAAAGAAGTAGTAAATTCTATTTCCTTTTTAGCTAATTATTTCTAGCTTTAATGTTACGATAGTCTCTTGGATAACAGTGACAATTAGGTAAGAAGATTATAGTTAGAATTAAATATAAATTGAATAAGGGCCTAGTATTATTACTAGACTAAGACTTGCCCTTTTATCCCTAGTTTTTAGAATAAAATACCTTATTATATATTAAATAGATTTTCCTTTAAATTCCCTTATAATTCTATTATAAATTATAATATTAATTTAGTAGTAAATTAGCTATAAAGATAGGTATAAGCTATAATATACTAATAATAGTCCTAACTGCTTTACTAAATTAGTTATAATTCTACTTACTATAGTTTAGTCTAATTCTAGCTTAGACTCTTAGACTTAACTTATCCCTATTAGTATAGTTATAATTAGTTATGCTTTATTATATAATAACTATCCCCTTTTTAATTAAACTTTATTTTAAAGTTAGAATCTTATAAGTAAGGCTAAGTTTATATAATATTTACTTTTAGGCTTATAAAGTAATTTACTTTATACTTATAAGCTTAGAAAGAGCTTATATTATAGTTATAGTTATAAATCTATAGTCTTAGCTAGGGTCTATAAGAACTCTTAATTCCCTTAGAGCTATATAAATTTTTTCTTTTTTTTTTTATTATTTCTTTTTTACTTATTATAATAACTTCTTTTATTTATATTAATTACTCTTATCTTTTATTACTTTTTTTTCTACTTTTATTTAGGTTAATTTAATAACTCTTTTTTATTTTAGGTCTTTTTTTACTAATATTTTAAAAAGCTATATTTACTTTTAAGAAAAATAATACTATAGCTTAAAAAACTATAGTAATTTAGTTATTAAATAATATTTAGCTTAGCTTCTTTATTTTAGTATACCTTATAAGAATTATCTAAATAGATAGCTAGCTAATATTTTAAATGACTTTTTTATGCAGTTTTAATAAGCTAAGTATAATACTAATATATTTTAACTTATATATAAATTTATACTAATTATAAAATAAAGTAGTATTAAATTAGTTTTTTAGCTTTAAACTAAACTATATTAGTTACTATACGTATTACTAATCCTTAGATCCCTTATTATTACTATAAGTATAAGCTATTATTCTCTATAAAAAAAGTAGCTATAACTACTTTCTCTATAGTAGAATTTAGAGGTATTATTAAGTTAAACTATAATAAAGTAAAGGGTAAGACCTCTACTACTTAAATACTTATAGTAAGTATTTATTTATATTCTATTTTATCCTTTTTAGGTTATTATTAATTTATTTTTAATAGTTTATTACTAATAAAAAAAAATTTATAATTTAATAATACTAGGTATTTCTAAAAAAATATACTTTACTTAATTAGTAACTTATACTTTTCTTAGCTAACTCTATACTTTAAGCTTTATAATAATTTTACCTTATTCTTTATTACTTAATATTTAATAATATTCTTTAATTAATTAAGGGGCATTTTATAATACTTAGATATTTAACTATTAGTTATATTTAGAAGGCTATCCCTTTTATTTTACTAAATAATATAGTTTTTATTTAAGAAAATAATATACTTTTACTCTCTTAACTTCCTATTTATTAGGGTTATTATTAAGTTTTAGTATAAATAATTTAGCTTATTTACTAATATTTCTTAAGTTCTATTTTTAAGAAAACTTATATAAAATATATTATATATTTATACTAATTAACTTAATAAAGCTAGTTTATATATTTATTAACTAATCTTCTTTAAGACTTAAAAAGGTTCTAAATATTTAGGTAAAAGCTTCTAGTTTTATTTAAATTAAAGGTTTTTTATACTTAAGGCTATAAGATCTTCTCTTTTAAATAAAAATTCTTAGTATTTTTTATTAAAATATTTTAACTAAAACTTAATACTTTATACCTATTATACTTCTAATTAATATTAAAGTACTTATAGCTTTTTAATATATTACCTTACTTTAAGTACCCCCCCCTTAATAAGGTTATTCTTAATTAATTAAAATATTAAGTAATAACTTATTAAAGCTATATTTAGGCTTTTATTTATAGTTATATTCTTTATATTATTATATATAAATTATACTATTTTTAGAAGTATTAATTATATATATTTATTATTTATTATAAAGATATATAGGTAATATTCTAATATTTAGTTTACTTACTTTATTTATTTATTTATTTAAGGGTAAAAAGTAGTAAATAATTAATACTTAACTTTAGATATAAAGTATAAGTCTAACTAGAAAATACTAATAAATAGTATTTCTTAATTAAAAATAATACTTATTAATATACTAAATATTAGCTCTATTTCTTTATAGAAAAGTTCTATAAGTTTAGTAGTAGTTATTATATAAGAAATAGGTAGGAATATTATATATTTTATATAATAATTTACTATTACTAAGATTATATCTATAGTATTTTTTTTCTATATAGTTTAAGGGAGACTTATAATAAAATCTATAGAAATTTCTATTTATAGTTTTATTAGTCTTAGAAGGTTTTAAAGCTTTTTATATAGCTTATATTATAGTATTATTACTTTTTAATAAATTATATATAACTAGATATATTTTTTAACTTTAATATTAATTTTTAGCTAATAAAACTTTCTTTTTATAAGTTTAGAAGTTTATTTTATACTAAAATATCTTACTAATAGATTATTATAATAAATTTAGAAAATAAAATCTTTTAAAACTCCTAAATTAAAGATATATATTTACTTATAATATTTTAAAATACTTTATTAGTTTAATAATTAATCTTACTTTTAGTAGCTATAAAGATTCTTTATTTTCTCTTAAATTTATATATTTATTTCTTATATATTTAAAACTATTTTTAATAGTAACTTTTTACTATCTTAGTAATATAGGTTTTTATCCTTTTTTACTATTTTAACTATAATATAATTAAAAGTAAGTAATAAGCCTAACTTCTTTACTAAACCTTTTTTAATAAAGATTTCTTTCTATTTTTTTAGGGATTTTAAGTCTTTATTAGGTTTTTTACTATATATAGTTATATTAACTTAGGTAATCTTTTTTTAAAGCTTTTAAATAAAATTACTATAATTTTTTTTAAAAAATAATAATTAGGTTATTTTAATAGTATATTTACTAGATTTAATATACCCTTTTTATACTTAATTATAAAGTTATATAGAGTAAGAAATATATATTAATATAATTAATAACTATTAAGCTTAGGTATTTTTATAAATAATTATGAGTTTAAATAATTAAATAGAATCTTTATTATATTTAGAGTACCTTTAATATAGTATCTTTAATGCTAAAATAATTTAATAATTACTAATATTTCTTAGTTTAGTATACTATATTATATTTTTATAGGCTATAGTTTTTTTAACTAAAAAGCTATAAAATAGTATTTTTTTTTTAAGTTAGGCTATAATAAAATACCTAAAATAGTAAAATTTAATATATTAGTCTTAATTTAAATATTAGCTTTAGAATTAAAATAATATAATAAAGGTACTTATATAAATACTTTCTTAAGAGTTTTAAATGCTATTTATTCCTAATTATTAAGTTCTATAGACCCTAGTTTTTTACTATTTTTACTCCCTTTTAGTAATATTATTAAAGGAGTAGTAATTGCTAAATATCCTTAAATAAAGTATTAGTAGAAATTATAAAAGCTAAGAAAGACTTAAATATCTTAAAATATTCTTAATTTAAGCTATTATATAATAATAACTATATGCTTTTTATTTATTTTAACTCTATCTCTTAATAGTATAAATTCTAAGAACTTAATTTATTCTTTATAAAACTTATATTTTAATTTATAAATATATAAATTAGTATTATATAACTATTTAAGAACCTATTTTAAATATTAAGTATATTCTTCTTATATTTTAGAAAATACTAATATATTATCTAAATAAATAATATAAATAATATTATTAAGTCTATATAATACTTAATTAATATAGTGCTAAAATATAGCTAGTATATTAGTTAATTTAAATAGTATTACTAAATATTTATAGTACTTATATCTTATTTAAAAAGCTATTTTTTACTTATTACCTTCTTTAATTTAAATATAATAATAAGCTTTTTTAATATTTAATTTAAATAAAATAATTACCCCTAATATTTAATTTAAAATTTCTATAATAAGTAATAATAAGTATTAATTTTTAACTAAAACTTTATTTAGACCTTAATAATTAATATATAATTAAAGTAATTTATTCTTTTTTAGAATAAATAAAATTAGTACTCTTATTAGGCTTTTTAAATATTAAATTTAACTAAGTTTTAGATTTTTATTTAAATATTCTTATAAGCTCTTTAATTTTACTAGTAATAATAAATAAATAGAGCTATATAGTAGTACTATACCTAGTTCTAATTTAATAGTATAATTAGTGCCTTAATATATAGATAAATCTTTTACTAATTTAGTTTTAAATATATCTTAAAAACCCTTTAATTCCTTTAAAATAGTACTAAAGACTATAGGTTTTTTTTAAGTATTATTTTCTTCTTTAAATAGTAATAGTTCTATATTCTTAAATACTATAAATATATAAGTTAATATAGTAGCCTTTTTTAAGAACTTTTTAGTATTTAATAATATAAAATATTTTTACTTTAAATTAAACTACTACTAATATATAAAAAAATATAGAAAAATATTTAAATTCTTAAGAGTTAGTATTTCTAAAAGAATTAACTTTTCTTTAGTATTAATACTAATATATTATTAAATAACTTCTTTCTATATTTCTCTTAAATTAATTAGAAATAATAGTAGTATTTATATATCTTTTATATATATACTTTTATTATTTATTATTTTAATTAAATATTTATTTCCCTTCTTTTTCTTTAGCCTTTATTTTATAGCTAAGGCTAAACTAATTATATTAATCTTAGTATAAGTATTTAAATATACTTTTATTTTATAAGTTTTTTATACTTAGATCTTAGCTTTAATCTTAAATTAAGGTACTACTCTTAGTATTATTTTAATTAAGCATTAAATATTATACTTAATCTTTTCTTTTTTTCTAATTTTATTTTCTTTTTTTCTTTAGCTATTATACTTATTATTTTAGCTATAAGCTTTAGATAATCTAATTAAATATATCCTTTTTTATTATAATAATAATAAATAATTATTAATTTTCTATTTTTTAATTTTATATATTTATTATTATTTTTCTTAGAGTTATATTTTTCCTAGTATTCTTTAGTATTTTAATTCTTCTTTAAATTATAATATTTTCCTTAGTAATTATTTTATTTTATAGGAGGTACTTAACTCCTTATTCTTATTAAACTCTTTACTAGTCTTTTTTATTTTTATTATATTTATAAAGCTTTTTAGAAATATATAGCTAATTTTACTATTTTTTCTTATATTTTTAATATAATAGTAGCTAATAATTTAATATAATTATATAGCTCTTCTTAAAGCTTTATAAAATACTAAAGTACTCTTTATACCTTTAGTTTATAAGGAAAATACTTCTTAAATAAGTCTAAATAAATATAGAAATCTTAAGAACTCTAAGTTTCTTTTTATTTAGTAATTTTTAATTATTATACTAGCTAAACTTCTTAATTATCTAAATCTTTAATAAAAGTATAGGTTTATTTAATAAACCTATTTTAATTATTCTTTTAATTTTCTTTTTTATTAAGTTCTTTATTAATAAAGTAATTCTATCTTAATTAATAGTTAACTTTTATATAATTATATACTAGAATAATTTTCTAATAATTCTTATAGTATTATTTTAGTACTCTATTAAATACTCTTTAAAGATTATTAATCTAATCTTTTTATTTTTAAAGATTAGTATTTAGTCTAAGTTTTTTAATATTACTTACTTTAACTTCCTTCTTTTAATTACTTTAAGAGTTATTAAATAATTAATACTTAGTTCTATATTATAATTAAGTCTAATAATTCTATAATTTCTTTTATAGTTTATATTTATAAATATAAAGATATTATAATTCTTTAAGCTATATAATTCTTTATTAAACTACTTATTCTTCTATAAGGGTTTCTTTAGTAATACTTCTATTTTACTATAGATCTTAAAATAATAATTTATTTAGTTATAAAGTAATATAGCTTTTACTATAAAGCTATTAATATAGTCTAACTATAATATTTTCTTAGGTAATTATATAGTAAAAGTCTT
>SRPZ01000395.1:0-24575 GCA_018360255.1 Claviceps maximensis
TATAGTTAGGCTAAGTATATAGTATTATTATTATTTTAACTCTTACTAATATAGTAAAACTAGCTAATAGCTATTAATTAACTAGTAAGTATATTATTACTAAAAATAGTAACTATAAAAGAGGGGGCAATTATAAGGAGCCTTATAATGTATATATATTATAGTCTTATATATATATAACTATTAGGCAATAACCTTATATATAACTTACTATAATAGCTATATATATAACTTACTTATGCTTTACTATAAACTATATAGGGTATAGCTATTACTACATATAACTTAAAGGAGGCAAGCTTTAGTTAATATACTATATGCCTATTACCTTTGCCTAGCTACCCTAGTCCTAACACCTATATTATATAATTTATTATTACTACTAGAGTAAAGAATACTACCTCTAGGCTAATATATCTTTACTAATAATTATATAGCTAACTTATAGAACTAAGGTATAGTATTAAATAAGTCCTACTAAGCTAAGCTAAATAATATTATATATAGCCTAAGAAGCTTCTCTAATACCACTACCTTATAATAGTAAATTACTAAGTATATAACTAATGCCTATAGGGTACTCTTCTTTTATAGCTATCTTTAGGTGCTAAAGTATAAGCTACTTATAATATAGTTAATTTAATATTCTTATAACTCTTTAATACTTAGCTACCTAGGGAAGAACACTACCTTCTAAGCTTTATATTAGGAGTACTATTAAAATAGTATATCTACTAATATAGCCTATTATATATATAATTATTACTACTATAAGGGGCAAAAGAGCTAACGCCTATAGTAGGGCTTGCTCTAACTAATCCTAGCCCTAAATAAATATTAGTCTTAGATATCTATAGACTTTATAACTAACCTACTAGTAGAAAATTAAATAAAGCTTAAATACTTTATAGTAATTATTAACTAGCTCTCTAAGTATATTTAGCTAGAGGTAATAATAAGTATAGATACCTTAACTTATACTAAATATTTCCTCTACTATTAATAGTAGTTTTATAGCTTCCTCTCCTAAATTATATTAAACTAAGGCTTAAACTAAGTAAGTGGATTTTAGTTATCTTTATATAATTTTACTAGGGTATAATATTTACTATTAATAGTATACTACCTATAGACTAATAGTAATACTAAATATACTAACTAAAAGGTATAGGCTATTCTTTATATAGTTATAGCCTTTTTATAGTTTAACTAGTTTAACTACTTACTTACTTATTAACTTATACTTAATAATAGAATCTTATTTATAATAGAATTATTAGCCTATATAGCGCTTTATAGCTTTAATATTAAGCTAGTTTAATATATACTAGCTTTAGTTAGAAGCCTTATATCCCTAAAGAGGTAAGTAACTTTATTTCTTAAATATATATATAAAGGTATATAACTTATATAAGCTACTATTAACTTTATATAATAATACTAGTAGAATATAGCTAATTAATTATAGTATTTAGCTAAGTAGTATTAAGTAGGCAATCTTATATAGCTTAACCTTTAGTATATTTATTTAAGCTAGCTAAGTAAGAAGCTTAACTAGGTTATAGCTAAATATTATATTATTAAAGTGCCCTTATTACTTATAGTTTACCTTAATATTCCTAGTAGTATATATTTAGTCTTTTATATTAACCTTATAGAATATACTTCTAAGGACCTATTACCTTCTTAGGTTCTTATAGATTCTTAACTAAAGCTATAGTCCTTACTTTCTAAGTCTAACCCTAAGCTTATAAAGTTTACTATAGAAGAAATACTAGCTATAAAGAATATATATAAATAAGGGTATTAGTGTAATATACTAGTTAAATAAGTAGGTTATATATAGCTAATATAAGAGCTACTAGAAAATTTTCTTAATATAAAAATATTAGTATAATTTAAGTAATAATAAAGTAATTCCTTTATATATAATAAACTATAGTAAATAGTAGGAAATATTTTATTAACCCTATCTTTAGAGATAGTAAATATAATATATAATAATACTATAGTATAATATAACTCCTTTTATAATGCTAGTTAGGCACTAGCTATTACTTATTTAACTTTAATAACTTAGAGGGGGGAGGGGTTTACTCTAAGTTCTTAAAACTATAGGGGTTTTAGTTATAGGTATAAGCTAGCTTTAGTTACTACTAAAGATAGTAAATAGTAGCTTCTTACTATATAGTGCCTTTATTATAGCTATATACTTTAAATAGGCTAGAAATAATTACTTTACTATAGTATAATATTTTATAAGAAATAGTAATAGGTATAAAGCTAAAAGTAAGTATTAAGGTAATAGCTTATTACTTTATATTAGCCTATAAGTTAATAAACTACCTAATATAGTCTTAGAAGTCTTAAATTAAAATAACTTTAATTACCTTTTTATTACTATTAATAGGGGAGGTAGGAGTTTTAATAGTAAGGTTTTACTTTATTATATTCTCTATATTATAAATAGTATAGTAAATAGTAAAGTAAGTAGTAAAGATCTCCTTCCCTTAAAAATAAGGCCTCTTTACTACTTAATATACTATATAAAAAGTTTATAAACTATAGCTATAGTAAAAGTACTTATTTCTTATAGTATAGTTATAATAGAACTAATACCCTATATACTTCTATATAACTAAGGTATACTCTTTATTTTCTAACTTTAATACTACTTTATAATAGTTTATAACCTTATAGCTAGAGCTAGAGGGGTTAGGGGAAGGGGGAGGTATACTAGTAATAGCTAATATATTTACTAAATTAATAAATTAGTATAATAGTAACTAAGGATATTAGGGTATAATATACTAGCTTCTAGTAGGAGTTATTATAGTATTAGGCTTAGTTATAGCTATTACTTAGTAGAATATAGAAAGGTAGGGGTAGTTAAATTAAATAAAGAATTTATACTACTAATATAAGAGTTTTAATAATAATAAAAAAAGAAGGAAAGAATAAGAAATATATAAAGTAGGGTTATTTTTATATATATAGGTAAGGGTAAGAGAGTATAATTATATAGTTAAAAGGAGGGCTAGGAACTATATTTATAACTAAATTTACTACTAACTATATACCTATAGCACTAATGCTTATAATAGTAAATTTTATACTAAATTACTCTATAAATTAGAACTATATAAATATATAGTAGTAATAGCTTAAGAAGTAGTTTTAAATTAAAGTTTAGAGTCCTACTATCTTACCCTAAATATTAACTACTATAGGAATATAAGTAAAAAAGAGGCTATATAATAAATTTAAGCTTAATGCTTAGATCTAGGCTAGAGCCTAGATAGAGCTATAGTAGTAGTAGGTTATATAACTATAGAGCATATAAGAAGACCTAGTTATATTAGAGTAGAGGCAGTGCTAGTAAAGGGAAGGAGCCTTCTTCCCTTATAGTTAATAATAACTCTATTATTGCTAGAAAGCAGTCGCCTTCTAGGCTAGACTATAACATTATCTTTATATAATTTTACTAGGGTATACTATTTACTATTAATAGTATACTATCTATAGACTAATAGTAGTACTAAATGCGCTAACTAGGAGGTGTAGGCCGTTCTCTATATAGTTATAGCCTTCTTATAGTCTAACTAGTCTAACTACTTACTTACTTATTAACTTATACTTAATAATAAAGTCTTATTTATAATAGGATTATTAGCTTATATAGCACTTTATAGCTTTAATATTAATTTAGTTTAATATATACTAGCTCTAGTTAGGAGCCTTATATCCCTAAAGGGTTAGGTAACCTTATTTCTTAAATATATATATAAAGGTATATAACTTATATAAGCTACTATTAACTTTATATAATAATACTAGTAAAATATAGCTAATTAATTATAGTATTTAGCTAAGTAGTATTAAATAAGTAACTTTATATAGCTTAACCTTTAGTATATTTATTCTAGCTAACTAAGTAAGAAGCTTAACTAAGTTATAGCTAAGTACTATATTATAGAAGTGCCTTTACCTCTTATAGTTTATCTTAATATATTTAGTAGTATATACCTAGTTTTCTATATTAACCTTATAAAGCAGGCTTCTAAGAACCTATTACCTTTATAGGTTCTATTAAACTCTTAATTAAGGCTATATTTTTTTTTTCCTAACTCTAACTCTAAGCTTACTAAGTTTACTATAAAAGAAATTCTTATAGCTAAGAATACTTATAGGTATAGGTAATAATATAATATATTAGTTAAATAGGTAGGATATATATAGCTAATATAAAAGCTACTAGAAGACTTTCTTAATATAGAGGTATTAGTATAATTTAAGTTATAATAAGGTAATCCCCTTATATATAATAAACTATAGTAAATAGTAGGAAATATTTTATTAACCCTATCTCTAAGGGTAGTAAATATAATATATAATAATACTATAGTATAATATAACCCTTTTTATAATACTAGCTAAGCACTAGCTATTACTTATTTACCTTTAATAACTTAAGAAAAAGGGGGGTTTACTTTAAGTTCTTAGAACTATAGAGATTTTAGTTATAGATATAGGCTAGCTTTAATTACTACTAAAAATAGTAAATAATAGCTTCTTACTATATAGTGCCTCTATTATAGCTATAAGCCTTAAATAGGCTAAAAGTAATTACTTTATTATAGTATAATATCTTATAAAGAGTAGTAATAAATATAAAGCTAAAAATAAGTATTAAAGTAATAAACTACTACTCTATAGTAGCCTATAAGTTAGTAAACTACTTAGTATAGTTCTAAAAGTCTTAGGTTAAGATAACTTTTATTACCTTTTTATTACTATTAATAGGGATAGTAAAAGTCTTAATAGTAAGGTCTTACTTTATTATATTCTCTATATTATAGGTAGTATAGTAAATAATAGGGTAAGTAGTAAAGATCTTCTTCTCTTAAAAGTAAGGCCTCTTTACTACCTAATATATTATATAAGAAAATTATAGACTATAGCTATAGTAAAAGTACCTATTTCTTATAGTATAGTTATAATAAAACTAGTACCCTATATGCTTCTATATAACTAAAGTATACTCTTTATTTTTTAACTCTAATACTACTTTATAATAGCCTATAACCTTATAGCTAAAGCTAAAGGGATTAGAGGGGGGGGGAGGTATATTAGTAATAGCTAATATATTTACTAAATTAATAAATTAATATAATAGTAATTAAGGATATTAGGGTATAATATACTAGCTTTTAATAGGAGTTATTATAGTATTAAACTTAGTTATAGCTATTACTTAGTAAGATATAAAAAAGTAAGGGTAGTTAGATTAAATAAGGGATTTATACTACTAATATAAGGGTTTTAATAATAATAAGGAAAGAAAAAAAGGATAGGAAATATATAAAATAAGATTATTTTTATATATATAGATAAGGGTAAAAAAGTATAGTTATATAGTTAAAGGGAGGGCTAAGGACTATATTTATAACTAAATTTACTATTAACTATATACCTATAGCACTAATACTTATAATAGTAGATTTTATACTAAATTACTTTATAACTTAGAACTATATAAATATATAGTAGTAATAGATTAAGGAGCGGTTTTAGATTAGGTTTTAAGGTCCTACTATCTTACTCTAAATATTAACTATAGTAGGGATATAGGTAAGAGAGGGGCTATATAATAAATTTAAGCTTAATACTTAGATTTAGGCTAGAGCCTAAATAGAGCTATAGTAGTAGTAGGTTATATAACCTTAGAGTATATATAAAGACCTAGATATATTAAGGTAGAAGTCTTACTAGTAGAGAGAAAGAGCCTTCTTCCCTTATAGTTAATAATAACTCTATTGTCGCTAGAAAGCAGTTGCCTTCTAGGCTAGACTATAACAGGTACTTATTAATTATATTAAGCATACTATAGTTATAGTCTATAATAATAATCTTTAGCTTACTAATATACTATAACTTAAGAAGCTTACTAACTATATTTATTACCTAATTAAAGTTACCCTTAGTCTTACTACTTATAAAATATAATATAAATTAAAAGCTTTTATTTAATTATATAACTTTATAAGCATTAAAGAGAGGGAGGTTAAAATAATTAGTTTTATATATATTATTATAAAAATAGATATCTAGATTTTCCTTAAGAAGTTTAATGCTTAAGACTAAAGTAATAAAGAGCTTAATAATTTAACTCTTAGCGCTTTTTTTATTTTTATAATAAAAGTTAGAATTATTATAAAGCTAATTATAGAGCTACTTAACCTTAGAGTAGCCTATAAGCTTCTATAATTAGTGCCTTTAAATAAGATTATAAATATTAAATTAAGTAAGGCCTTTAATATTAAGTAGCTTCTTTTACTATAAATACTTAAGGATTTTATTAAAATTAATTCTAGTATTATAAAGCATAATAATCTACTTATAATATCTTTTAAGGGTATATTTTTAAAACTATAAAACGGCATAAATATTACCTAAAAGATAATTATATTTATAGGGGTATATAGGCCTCTTTAGCCCTTAATTACTACTAAGGTATATAATTATAACCTTAAAGTTATAGCTAGTTATTTAAGAGAAGGAATTTAGCTAAGCTTACTTTATATAAACTATAGTATTATAATAAAAGGCATATCTACGCTCTTTAAAGCATTAAAGTAGCACTCTCTAAGGATTCTAAGCATTAGGAACGCTTTTATAGGTTATAAGGCTAAATCTAAGCTTAAGGGCATACTATATAATAGCCTTTCTAGCCTCCTTAAGAGTAAAAAATTAGTATTAATAGAGGGCTTCTATAATAATATAATTACTTTAAAGATAGATTAAAAAATAAGGAATTAATTATTATAATATAGTATATCTTAGATTATAGGAAGGTAACTATGACTCTATTCTAGCATATAGTAAAATTTATGGGCGGGGCTAATACTGGTTAGGTCACCCGTCCAGCCACAACAGGGGTGCCGCATTAACAAAATAAGGGTGCCATTTAATAGTTCCCTACATATAGGTAGGGTCCAATGAGTCCCGTGAACACATTGTACATACAGTAAGTACATACACACACTGTACATGGTATATGCATGGGCTGGGACGATCCATGACGCCTTGCCGCCCATCCATCCATCATCCATCATTCATCATTGATGATGGCAGCATTGGCCGTGCCTGGCCCGTCCACAAACACGACTCCAGTCGTCATGACGTCGAGAGTCGAGAGTCGAGAGTCTAGACTAGAGTCAAGCTGGAGTCAAGCTGGAGTCACGCTGGAGTCAAGCTAGAGTCAAGCTGCAGGCAAGACCGGAGTCACAACCACCAGCCAGCCCACCAAACCACTACGACAGCCGACAAGAACTCAAAAGGAATAAACTCTGGGCTACAAACCGAAAAGTTAGAGTGCAGGCTGGACAATTTTCATGTTACGACATGATTTTTCCCTTCTTTTTTTTCCTTCTTCTTCTTTTCTTGTCATTGCCATTGTTGTTGTTGTTTCTGTTTCTCCAGTGCCATGTTCTGCCGCCCAATAAGCGAGCACTAGCTTCAAGCTTGCTGGAGTCCAAAACCCAGCCCAGCCCCCCCAAATTCCCCATTCCATAAGTACCTCCATCCATCAGGTACATACCAGACAGTACATCCATCCTTCCATCCGTCCATACCGACCCAGGCAGGTCACATACGGTACATCCATCCAGAGGGAATGCTGCAGAGAGAACATTGAATCCAATTGATCCGTCTGCCACCTTCCGCCTTCTGCCATCCCATCCGCGTTCTGCCATCTATCTCGCACATCGGCTCTCTACATCATCCCTCTCAGCGTCCACGTCCCCGTCCATGTCCACGTCCACGTCCACTTCGCACACGCCGCACCCACGTTCATTCACCGTATCTTTCATCACCATCCGTACCGCCTAGAAGCCGTACTGACAACACGATACTCACGGCGCGCCCTATATTGTCTGCGAATTAGCGCCCCCGATTTTCCTCGTGCCTGGCACACAGGTCAAGCAATCAGCGAATTCGTGCAGCACTGTTTTGCACCAGTGCACGGCTTTTCATCCACTGCATTTTATTCATCAAGCCCCATCTCCACCTGGCCTGATGGCGCAGGTCGTTCCTCCTGCGCTCGAGCCTGTCTCTGTTCCGTATTGAGGTTTCGAAAAAAAAAAAAGAAAGGAAGAGAAGAGAAAAGAGAAAAGAACAACAGAAAAAAAAAAGCGGAAACGAAAAAAAAGAGAGAGGGAGCTTTGATTCCTACGCCACTGGGCTTGCAATTCCGTTCACTTCCAGAGCTTCTGTCGCGCCATCGAAACTCGAAATTCTGTTCTCCTCGCTCGAAACTTACAAAGAGTGCCATTGGTAGCGGCCTATTTGCATCACCAGGATACAATGGCGACCCGAACTGGCGGCGAGCCACCGCCTCGTCCCGAGGTGGGAGATACCTTGCTAGTAATCCGTATGTTACTACTTTCGACGACGTGTTCACATTTCGTCGTCCTGTTTCTCGTTATCGCAACATTTTTTTTTCTTTTTCATATACACCTCGCCAGCCCATTCGAGAATACCGCATGCTTTGTTTCTCTTCCTTTTTTCAAGGTGGTTTTCAGGCAATCATTGGCTGACCTCATACCTCCGTCGTAGACGATTTTGTAGCACGAAGCTCCGATGAATTGAGCCTCTCCAAAGGAGATCGAGTCGAGCTCATTGAACGAGATGACGAATTCGGCGACGGATGGTTCTTGGGCCGTCACTTTGTCAATGGAAACACCGGACTGTTCCCCGAAGGTACGAATCAGCCTCTGCGTTATGAGCGTGGTAACATCGTTTGCTAAATTGCAGTTTCAAAGTCTACACACGCCCATCACCAAAGAACGTCCCTGTCTATATTTCGCCCAAACCATTCGGCTCGTCTCCTTTGGCTACTGACCTCAACGGAGGCTCGGACATGATGATTGCGCCTAAAGCTGCACCGTCACTTCCGGAGTCGTCATACATCCCAGCACTTTCTGAGGTAGAGGACTTCTCAGTATCGTTACCTGTACCGCTCGAGAACTTGGACACATCTGCTTCTCCGAGCACTACAGCGGACAGCTCACCTGCACGAGAGTCTACGCGCTCAACGAGCCACGATCACGATAGTCAAGTTCTTAATGACACTTTAAATGTGATCAACGAACATATCACACACTTACGAGGCTCTTCAAGCAACGGTGGTCTTCGAATACCACACGCAAGCAATGACTCAGGCAGTGAATACAGTATGGCGCTTGATCAGAGAATGTCCTATATACAAGGCGAAGAGACAGATGAAGAAGAAGACGGGGAACACACGAGGGCAGAAGTTGAGTCATGGAATGCCGACCAGGTCGCCGAGTATCTTTTCACTTCTGGAGTGGAGAAGCAACACTGTGAAGTGTTTCGAGACCAAGAGATTAGCGGCGAAGTGCTTTTGGGGATGGATCAGAGCTCATTGTTTATCAAGGCTTTTGATTTGGGTTCTGTTGGCAGACGGCTGAAAACGTGGCACAAGATCAAGGCTCTACAAGACCAAGTGAGTCTTCAGGCGCCGTCTACGAGACGTACGACGCAAACTTGGGGCAGCGATGCGGGATCAGAAGATATCAAGGACCCGAGAATTCGAATCAATACTGCCACGATGTCGTCGCTCTCCAACCGATTTTCATCCCATCGCAACTCGTTCAGCCAAATGTCGAAAGACAGTCCTACTACGCTGAGATCCCCGATGTCCCCAGCCAGCAGCCACGATAGTCCCACCCGACCGAAACACACCAAACGTCCTTCCGCCGCCTCTGTTCGGGAGCTTCATCACTCACGTCCGCATTCTTCCGCCGACCATCGAGGTCACGCGCCGCCACAATCCGGCGCCAAACCTGAAGCAACACCTTCGGCGGCTCTGTCACGTAATGGAGTCAGGGTAGACTCAAGGATGTCCCATAGGAAGGAGGCCTCATTCGACCGCAACTGGACTCTTGGCAACGCCTTCGGTCAGCCACCTTCTTCACGTCGGCTCTCTTCGGCTGGCACGCAAGAGGGCATTGTGACCGGCTTGGACCCAGATCTGCAAGATTCGGCAGTCGATTTGGATAGGGGTTACTTTTCCGGGACAGAGACCGATGGAAGACGACGCAATGTCTTGCGCAAACGGGACAGCGCTACAGGACATTCAAGGCAATCGAGTTATGCTGAAGAGCAGCGTGTTCGAAGTGCCACAGCACTTTCGCGACATTCACGGTTCGGCAGTGTCGACTCGTTCCGCGATCCGAGCTTTACGCCTGCGATGCAGAAGTTTTTCGGTGTTCAGTCAACAGCGCATCGAAGAACAGCATCGACGACCACAACCGAATCCGTTCGCCCAACCCCTCCCGCCAAGGACAGCAGTCCAGCACCAGTTGTAACGAGAATCGACAATAAGTTGAATCCCATCAGGACCCCGTCCTCACCTGCCAAAATTAATACCAATGTCAACGCAAACGTCAACGCAAACACAAACGCAACTGCAGTAAAGCAGGGATTTGCTTCCGACTGGCTCGCAAATGTGGTCACCAAGCCGATGAACAAGGGGCGTCCGGGCATGCGAGCCATTTCCGAAAGGCTCACGAATAATCGATCCAAGGACTTGACAAGTCCGGACGGAGCCATGGACTCGCCTGCACGAACCACATCGAGCACAGCATCGGGAGAGCCGAGCATCGATATTGACTCGCCAGCCACCGGAAAGAGCTTCAACGAAACGCCTTCAAGCAAGAATAGTAAACGAAAGGGCAAGAAGGACACGAGCGCTTACACACGAGGTCTTCAGAAGATCACACCACTGGAAGCCAAAAAGAGCGCCGACTATTACGGATGGATGAAGAAGAAGAGCTCTAACCTCATGACGACGTGGAAACCACGATTGTTTGTTCTCAAAGGCCGCCGTCTAGCCTACTACTACTCGGAAGAAGATGACCAAGAAAAGGGTCTGATTGATATTTCCTTCCATCGCGTTCTACCCGCGGGCAACGAGAGGCTAACGGGCCTGCATGCCACGCTTACCGGAGCAGCTGGCGGCGGGCCGAGTCTTGCACAAATGGGCAGCGAATCCAGCACAGCGGAGAAGGGTCATGAGTCTGTTTTCATCTTCAAGCTTACGCCGCCGCGAGCTGGACTTTCAAGAGCTGTCAACTTCACCAAGCCCATGGTTCACTACTTTGCGCTGCCTAATCTTGAAGCCGGTCGCTTGTGGATGGCCGCGCTGATGAAGGCCACGATTGACCGAGATGACACGCAGCCCATTACCACGACGTATCAGCAAAAGACGATTTCCCTTAGCAAAGCCAAGCAAATGCGTCATCGCCCCCCGGCCCTCATGAATTTGGAGGAAGCCGCAGAAGACGATCACCGAGTCGAGAGCACCAACCCAGTCAATGGTCTGGGTATTCTTGGCGAGTCCGACAGCCGCGTAGCGGGCATGGGCAAGATGAACGGTGCCAAACGCGAAGTGTCTGCTCCGATCACTCTTCCACAACAAAGCGCATAGGCTGCTCTTTGTCGCAAGAAGACCAGATGAATCGGGAAACTTGCACCTATAAGCTCATTTGCAATTGACTATGTAAGAAATCGAAACAAAAACAGCACAGCCATCTCTTTTGGAACCAAAAAGAGGAGACGGGTTAGATGAGCTTGATAAGCCATGACGAGACGACCTTGTCATTGATTGGTTTTTTTTTTGACCATTTTGTTTCCCACTCTCTACCTTTTTGTTTTTCTTTTTTCTTGTGCCTTTTTTCTCTCTCATTTCTTTCCAGATGTTTGTTGCCGCCATTCGTTAATCAAGTTTCCTACCCGAGTAGAAATGTATACCCCTGCCCTCAATCCTGTTTTGTATCTCCTCCGATTGGTGAAGCCGACCCACATCCATTTTGACTTGATTTTGCTTCCCCCTTTCTTTGCTGAGACGTTTTCTTTCCCTGTTTCAACTCGTTTTTTTCCACAGCAAGATTTTTTACTTTACAAGGGGTAAAAAAACCTGCCCAAAAAAAAGAAAAACAAATAAATAAAAAATTTCATGCTTATTTATCGCTACGAGGGCGTTGCATATCGGACCACGGATAAAGGGCAGGACACGCCACATGGTGCTTTTACTTTAATGAGGATGGATGGAATGGAATGGACTGGATTAGCGTCAAAGAGAAGGCTTTATACAAGCGGTCAATACAATATACTTTTTTGATGTTTATTTCCCTCGTTGCTATTGCAGCGTTGATGGTGAAGTGGTCTAATATGTGATTTTTTGGCGGTCCCATTAGATGCTGGTGTGAGCTGTGTGCGAGATACATTCAGGCTTTTGTAAGGAAAGAGTTAAGTATATACCATGTCGGATAAGGGATACGTAAACAGCATCAATCGATAAAAAGGGTAGCATCGTTACATCGTATTACATTTCAATGTAGATAATAGTATAAAACTAAGAGAACATAAAAAAGGAAAAAAGAAAAAAAATGTAGCCTTTTCCCACGTAGCATAGTTTATATTTCGATATACTTCTTTATATTTTCTACATTGTGTATACTTCTATGTTTTATACATGTATACTTATATATTTTATACATACACTTCTATATTATAGAACAAACACTTCTACAAGTCACTCATTTCATCATCTCACGCACACGAGTCCGGTCGATTCATATTCATATTTTTAAATAAAACATCATCTTCTCTTTTTACCAGGGGAATATCTTGCAGAGTCTCATACGTAAAATCGTTTCAGTCAGATGGACTAATCGTCGACTGATTGACAGACAAAAGAAAATGGAAACAAAGGAAAAGAAAAAAAAAAACACACAAAATACATCCACCAAGAAAACACCAGGGAAAACACAAAAAAACACACACACACAAACACACAAACACACTCAAACAATGCTCGAGAATCCCAGCTGAAAAAAAATTCTTAAGCATCCTTCAATTTCTGATTCATACCCGTCAGGAGTTGTCGAATAGACCGAATGAGATGCTGCTCCACGCCTTCAAAATTGCTCGTCGCAGACGAGGATTCACCCTCCCCGCTCCGAGGAACAATACTTGCGACCGCAAAGCCTAGAACCCGGTCAATGGCCGACAGAGTGACGGCCTCTGCGCGCGCTTCTCCAAGCCGAACTTTGAGGGCCTTGATGGAAACGTCTTTGAAGCCATTGAGAGAGGCAAGGACCTTGTCATCAAGGACGTATGGCGTCTTTGCTGGGCTTGTGCCCGGCGGCGGCGTGGGTTCTCTATTTTGCTTATGAAAGCCCTCAATGAGGGTGTTGATGCCCTTGATGCAAATCATCTCCATCTTGTCGTTCTCGGTGGCTTCCTTTTTCAGACCGACACAGCGGTTTAGGGCAGACATGACGATGGCTTCGGCCTTGGGGTTACGAGCCTTCCGCAGATTGTCCACCAGACCATTCTTGAGATTAACCACTGCCAACAGCAGACGTGGGTTAATTACTGGCCGGGCCGGTGCCGTTGTTGGCGGTGTCGCTGATGTTGCGCTTCGCGGCGTCGGTGTTTGTGGAGGCCCAACTGATGACCCTGAGCCGGCAACAGAGCCCACTGCAACAGCTGCTGCCCCGACAGATCGAGCTTGTTGTTGTTGATGTTGCGCGGCTTGTGCACCGGGCGGCGTTGCTCCGGGCTCCGCCTTGACAGAGACACCCGGCGGTGGCGGCGGCGGGCGCGAGGCGTATGGTGAACTATATGCTCCAGGTTGTGGTATCTGTGCTCTCGCGGGAGCCGGGGGAGGACCGTAGCCGGCGGGTATCTGTGCCGGAGCTGGAGGTTGTGCAACGGCAGGGGGGGGAGGAGGTGGCGGCGGCGGTAGAGGCAGTGGCAGAGGCGTTGGTGGTAGCGGAGGTCGTGATGGCGGCTGCCGCGGTGGATTCGTCTGTCCAGGTTGTGCTGCCTGAGCCTGGATCTGGGCTTGAGCCTGGGCCTGAGCCGGTGTTGATGCTGGGGCATATGGTTGCATGGGGCGAGCGGCTTGCGACGAGTAGCCCGGTATCTGATAACCAGGGGGTGCTTGTTGTTGTTGTTGTTGTTGTTGTTGTTGCTGCTGCTGCTGCTGTTGTTGTTGTTGCTGCTGCTGTCCAGGAGTGTAGCCAGCCGTCGCTCCAGCTTGCAAATGCTGAGCGGCGGTATTATACGGATAAGAATATGGGCCGTATCCCTGCGCGGCAAGATTCCTGTCTGGAGATGTTATCTTGCGCTTCTTGCCAGCATCCAATTCCACACCTGGTACGCGCGACCATAGATTCGTAGTCTCGTCCTTTTTAAACGCCTCGTTCCCAATGAGATTGTGTCTCACACTACTCTCCCATCCCTTTGTACCTGTGTGAAAATAAAACCATGGATATCTTTGGCATATCCTCTTATAAATCTGCTTGAGTGTCAGGCCGTCGGGGGCGGCCGTCAAGGTCTCGTGGATGAGAACACCGTAATTTTTGTTGGGTTTCTGTAGTTGCTCTTCGGTGTAATCCTCAATCTTGAGCTCCAGAGGAGGAGACTTTGGCCGAGCCTTCTTTTCTCTCTTCTCCCTCGCTCTCCGTTCGGCGTCTGACCCTTCCGCTATTCCATCTTCTCTGGGTTTGCGCGGCTTGTACTTGCGCTTCTCCGGTCGATCGCAGCCATCTTCCGGCCCAGGGTGTTTTCTTGGTCTGCCCACTTTGCGCTTGATTGCTGGCTCTACACAAGGCATCGCCTGAGGTAGCGTCTTCTTGGCCATTTCTTGTTGCTGCTTCTTAAGCAGTCGTTGCTCTCGTTTCGACATGATACCATTCTTGGGCGGTCGACCAGGACCCCTTTTCTTGGGGATCTGTGGAAGCATTGTTTCTGGATCCATAGTCAACTCGTTCTTGAGCTCCTCGTCGTCTCCATCCTCGTCGTCGGCAGCGCCATCATCCGCGTCCTCACCATCCTCGACCTCCTCACCGTCCTCTCCATCTTCGCCATCCTCGACCTCCTCAGCATCGTCCCCATCTTCGTTGTCGGCATCTCCTTCGTCGTCATCAGAAAGCTCCGGCGCGCTGACTTCAATATCAGACAGTTCGTCGCTCGTATCTTGAATCTCGCCGTTTCCATGCGACTGTTCAAAGTCGAAGCTCATTTCCTTTCCACCATGGGATTGACGTTTCTTCGTCAGAGACTCTTCTTTTTCTTCTTCTGCTGCTGCTGCTGCATCCTCTTCTTCCATATATTCTTCGGCTCCAGTTCGGCCGCGCTCCACGCCGTTGATGATGAACCGAAAGTCGACGTCCTTGATTTGCAATCTGTCGCCGCATTTCAGCACCACCTTGTCGCTCTTGTAATGCACGTCTTCGCAGAAGAAACCATTCTTATGGAGGGGAATGGCTTCAAAGACACCATCGTCCTGGTTGTAGGCAATCTTGAGGTGTTCTCTCGAGATGGCCTTGGTCTTGCTGGCGATGTTTGGACCCGGAGAGTGGATGCCGATGAAAGGAACGTGCCAGGGCGACGGCCGTAGGGAAGTGAGGTCTACTGCCGCCGCACCGGGTGTATGCGACACGTACTGACGATTGGAGATGATGTTCTCTTGCGACTCCTCGTTGTTGTCCTGCTGCGATGAGCCGTTGGTGCTCGTCTTCCGCCTCTTTGCTGGCCGCCCACTTTTCTCGCTATCGGATTCCGGACCCAGCATGCCACCCTCCTCACTGACATAAGATTTGCTAAACTTGCTACGATCGTGACGAATAGGCAAGGGTGGGGGCAGGCCCATGCTGGCGTTTTCTTCGACACGACGCTTGTGCTCACCTTCGCGTTTCTCGTCTCGTCGGGCTTGTTCCAAGGCTCGTTGATCGCGACCGATGATGACGGCATATGTTGTCATTTGGAATACACTGTCGGCAAACTCTACGCGAGCAAAGGATTCCAGGCCCTTTTCGACGTTGCCTTGTCGTAAAGAATTTGCGATTGCGATGCCATTGAAACCTTCATCCAGCAGGTTCGGAAGCGTGACTTGCGACGGCGTGACCGTAGGCGGCGGTGACATGGCATTTTGCGCTCCGGACATGGTTGCGAGAGCCATCATCATGTAGGCATGCTGGTCAAGAGTAGCCATTTGCGAAGGGGTAAATGGAGTTGGTGCTGTTGAAACCTGCTGCTCGTTTGTGGCTATTATGCTTGAGAAGTTATTAGAAGGCAGAGGCAAAGACAGATTCTGAGTCTCAGTTTGGGTCTGGGTCTGGGTTTCTGGCTGAGGCTGAGGCTGAGGCTGAGGCTGTGTCGCTGAGTACTGGGGAGATTGAATATTTTGTATATTGGTATGACTGGTGAGGCCAGATATTTCGGTGTTGTCACCGTCGACGAGGCTGGGTGCATCTGGCATCGGCTGGTCTTCTTGGAGGTGTATGGAGTGGTTTGCGAAGGTTTGTGAGGCAGTCTTGAGAGTTGCTGGTTCTGCAGCATCTGGCAAAGGATGTGAAGGTTCACTGGTCCCGACGCCGTTCCGTTTTGGCGTCGAGGGCTGCGTAGGTTCAGCCACAGCCATAGGCTCTGGCGATGTGTCTTCCGTCGACGAGGCTGGCGCGGCAGTCGGCATGGTCTCTACGGAAGGTTCATGGTTGATGGGAGTGTCTGGCGCAGGCAGAGACAAAGGCGCGACTGCATCAGGAGCGGTGGGAGGTGGAATTGCCGTTGGGTCAGGCTTCGCAGCAGGATGCGTCGTGGCGGGAATCGTCGTGGAAGGAATCGTCGCGGCAGGAATCGTCGCGGCAGGAATTGCAGCAGGAACCGCAGCGGCAGCAGGATCGGCATCGCGCGGCGGCTGCTGGTCAGAGCCATTGCGGCCGTCGCTCGACGAAGTCATCGCTGCCTCCGGCGACCAGACAGCTCCTTCGCCTCGAGTCAAGGCCCGTGGGTGGTGGTGGGAGGGAAAGGCAGTGAGCGATGACTGGTGCCGATGGCGTCGGGCTCCACGATGTTTGGTTGTTGACGTCGGTCGAGATTGATTGAAGCCTCAAGCCTCGGGCAAAAACATGGCAGGCACCACCGGGCTCTAACAATGTTTCTCTGTCCCCAGTCTGCCTGCGTCTGCGTCTGCCTCTGCCAAACAAATCCAAGCATTGATCGAGGGACCCACCTGGCCGCTCTGTGCAGAGGCGCGGGAAGACTGCGCTATGATTGGCTGCGGGCGCCGCCTTGAAAGTTAGTATCTCCCAGCCCCTCTCTTCGCTCTCTCTGCTTCTTGGAGCTCTGCCTTTGGCGCAGCATGTGCCACGCTACTTCCACGCTATTTCCACGCCGGCGCCATGGAGAGGGAAGAAAAAAAAGGCAATATTCAGCCTTGTCGTGCTACGCCTTTTTTTTTAAAAAAAAAAAATGAATAAAAATTTGCTCGTCACGGACAGTACATACGCATCTCCCTGGCGAAACGACCTGTCTGTGCTGCCGCGAAAAAAAAAAAAACAAAAAAAAAAAGGCTACTGTCGCATTAACGGAGCAATGAGGATCGGGAAACATTGCAATGTACATGTGTATACACATATACATGCATGTACAAACTGCTTCGTGTTCATTTGCTCACACGCATCGCGCCGTGGTCCGTGGCACAAGACAAAGGACCAAGTCGTAAATCACATCGTCGGCCTCATTCTTTGATCCCTCCCCGCTCTCTGCAGTCCGGGTCCAATGGGCGACCACTCAAGCAGGCATTTTCGTGCGGTGCACTCGAGAGCCGAAACAAGCGCGCAGCATATTTCTGAAACAAACAAAATCGTCGACCTTGAACCTTGCGCGCGCATCCTCCCCACCCATGCAACCATCAGGGCGTCCTTCTCCAATTCGTCCGCGGCCCGGAAGAGCGACCATCAGTGCCTGCCCAGCTTTCTGATTCGCCCACGACAAGTCACCAAGCCAAGGTCCGGGCCTCCGTGTCTAAGGCTGGGAGCAGGTAAAGCCCGGACGTCGTCTCAGTCGTCGCGCTCCGTCAACGTATCGTTAGGCGCGCAGAGGAAGAACATGAAAATTGGCAAAAAAAAAAAAAAAAAAAAAAAAAAAAAAAAAAAAAAAAAAAAAAAAAAAAAAAAATCAGAAAAGAAAATCAAGATAGAATAAAATACAAGAACTTATCACGATACGTACATAAAGGCTAGCCATCTCATTCATTACACCTGGCTTTTCCCCCTGTTTTCTATGTACTTTGGCAAAGTGCGGCCCACACTCTCTTTATTTCGTTCTTTGTCGCCCAATTTTCTCTTTACTTCCACCATTGTCCTGTGAGCAAAAAGAAAAAGAAAGAATACCTAGAATAAAGGAGGTTCGACTAATTGTATCTTCCTTTTTTTTTCTGTCTTTTTTTCCCTCCTTTTTTTTATATCTTTTTTTATTTATTGTGGCTTCATTATCTGCACCAAGAATTCCACTATTGTCGATCCCGCCGAATCGCAGTTCTTATCAAACCAGAATTCATTTTACTTCTGGGACATTATTCACCTCAGTAATAAAGTTCAACTACATAACCTGACTGGAATCCGCTTCCCAGCCCACCTCCCAATACCAGTGCAGTGCTCACCATGCCGCTCTGGAACAATGATCCCAAACACCATGCCGGCGATATTCGCAACGCTCCTCCTCGGCCAATCCAGCCCCTCGAGCGGTCAGATACTGCTCACTCTCGCTACGTTCAGATGCTGCTTGACATAGACGACATCCCCATCGTCCACAGCGTGCTCGCCTCCTTCTTCGTCTGGCTTCTCCTCGCCGGCTTTCTAGTCTTTCCCGGAACTTTCACGACCATCCGGAAATCCATCGAAAGCAAGCATTCCCAACTGTTGCCCCAACAGCAACAGTGGACGGACCAGACGACAGACTTAGTCCTCAAGAGCGTCAAGAACATCCCCCTCCTGGTCACCGCGGCCGTAGCATGCGGCATCTCTGTTGCAGGCATGGTGGTTCTGGCGTTGCGACACTCCGACAACTACGTCTGGATGCTGAACAAGCTCATCATGCCAGGTGTGGCGAATTGTCTCGCTGGCTTGATATCCACCCTTGTCGGTGTGTATTCGCAGCAGCACGGGGTCTGGAGCGTCACCGCAAAAGTTACGGCCATTGTGGAGGGCACTTGCCTGGCCGTGGCCGGGGCACTGTTCTTGTTCTTTGAACAAGTTCTCCTGAGGAAAGTTCGAGACCACCATGAACGGTATTACGGAGGAGATTGTTGGTCGCGAGGTGACTTGAGTGTGCCGAGGACTAAAAGCAGGAAGACGGCTAGTGGGTTTTGAGCATCATATTCAAAAGCCCTCACAAAAATTAAAAAGAAAAAGAAAGAAAAAGAAAAAGAAAAAACTATAGATCCATTCTTGTGGACGAGAAGATTAGACGGCACAGCGACGCAAGATCGACAAGGTGTTAGAGGACGAATCCATTGCCTGATGTGGAATGTAGAAATGGCAGAGCAGTGCTGGTACGCTGGCATGCCGTTGAAAGAACATATGGCCTAGAGTGATCTTAGGATACGATAACAGTAGTTCGTTCTCGAACAGCATCAAGTAAACATCGCCACCGCTTATGTCGTCAATGCCTCAAGGATTTCGCAAAGGCGTCCTCTCGCCTATTCTCAGTCGGATGCTCCCTCGTTTCTTGCTAGCCCATTCCGCCAGCCTGTAAGAGCCGTGACAGAGCAAGCCTGCCACGAAGCCCACCGCATCGTTTTTGTAAGCTAAAATCCCAGCCGTGGTCATCAGCATCACGTTCCACCGTTCCATACTTTCCTCGTCGGATACTATACGCAATACGCGTTCACCAGTAGAAGTTTCCCATAGATCAGGAGCGCCCTTGTTCAGCGAATGTCCCACCTTGGCCAGCTCCAGGCCCGCAGCGAGGACCATGATGCCGAGTAAGCTCTTTGGATATGATTGCAGCAACTCGATCAACGTCTCGCCAAAGAAGAGACCTGTCAGCAATTTGACCAGCCCCAGCATGATGATGCTTGCGCCACTTCGCGCACCAAAGCGATACTGGGCAGCCAGACCGCCTGCCCCATGACAGAGCGGCATGGCTCCAACCCACGTACCAGAAAGGTTCATGACGGCCACGCTGAGGCCTATAGCCGTCACAGATGGCGTATGAATCTCGGGAAGCAAATCGGCGGCCAGGGCGTTGACGGCAACGATTGAGTTCAGGGTGGTGAGAGGGAGCTGCCCGACGGCCATCCACAGCGCTGTCAAATCTTTGGAGCCAATCCACATGGGTAAGACGTAGTGCGGTGTCCAGAGATGAAACCAGGGCAGGCGGTGGGAGTCCATGTGGACAGTGACACACGCGAAGACAATGGCCAGACCGAAAAACACCAAGGCGTACGGAAATCGTTGAAGGCGTTGGGTGGCGATGAGCACAAGGAATGCAAAAAAAGCCCAGAGGCGATTGTCCAGAGCTGGATGAATCCAATCAAGAGGTTTGAGGAGAGAGGAACCGGCCCCGATGATGAGAGAGAGACCAGCGCCGAGCTGGATACCCTTGATGACGGGAATGGGAACGGCAGACGTTGCCCATTGCAGCAGGCCTGTGATGCTCATGAGCAGCACGGCGGCCCCAACCCACTGGCCGGCCGCGATAACAACTCCCAAGGAGTGACCTTCTCGTCCAGAAAGGGCCGCAGATGCGATGGCCTTTTTTGCATGATGCGTTTTTTTTTGTTTTCCTTCCCGTCAATATCGTGTGTGGAAAGAGATGGAACGCACGAATGGGATGGGAAATGAAGGCGGGAGGGCGATGTGTGAGGGATTGAAGGAAACATACCTTCATGGGCTGCACGGGCAAGGGAATTCCAAAAATGACACCAGTCAGCATGTTAAAAAAGCCGGAAAACACCAAGGTAGATCCCAAGTCGATGGATCCCTGCGCGGCGAGGGCAATCATGAGTGGCAGCAGGGTGCCAAGATCACCGAGCGCGCCTGATACCTCTGCCCATGGTGCGCGACGAAAGGTCGACAGATTGTGTGCGTTGAGGTGTCGGACATGGCCTAGCCACGATGCCATTTTTCAACGAGACCTAGACCGAAGCGGCGGAGCTAGGTCGACGAAGGTGCAAATAGAGAAGATGAAGCAGTCTGAGCATCGTGAGGAATCGTGGGCACTGTGCTGCGGAGTAGTTGGTCCTTGCCGATGTACGACAAGCTTATCGTCGGCGTATCGTTGCAGTGCGTCGCGAGACAGTGCGAAATTGCGTGAGTCGGTAGTCGGCGCGCACTGTCCAGTGCGTCTTTTGCATGGATGGTGCATATTCATTCTGTAGAGTATGCGGCGGTATGTTCAGAAGAACCATGCCAGTCTTTCTTCACGCACATAACCATTACTTCAAATAGTTGCGCTACACAGCCCGACAACGTGCATTTTGTAAGATGTCAAACAATCTAGGGCTATTCGAAGTTGTACTCTCTATCCGTTGTTTTGGTGGTGGTGTTGTTGTGTTGCTGTCACGCCCAACGACATGGGGAATGTCAATTTCGGCCGGATAGGCCTCGCGAATGTGGGGCATCGAGGAGGCGATTTTGAGTGGGGCGAGTGGCGGCCGCACGGCAGCTCTGGCAGACAAGAGCGACGAAGTGACCGCCTGGCGGAACCTTTAGTGACTCCGGATGCAGCTGCGCACCGGGTGATGGAGGAAGGAACGGCTGGCACCTCCCACGGGGCCGTGCCGACACTGCCGCATCGACCAATGACGCAATGACTTGGTTGAACTCAATTCAATGTAATTAATCCATCAATTTTGGAGTCTGGCCGCCTCTGTCTGGTCTGGTCTGTCTGGTTTGTCCAGTTCGGTCATCCTGCAATGCTTCAGCTTCATCGAGGCCACATCTTGTCATTCTTGCATCGAAGCGAGAAGGTACAAGGCAGCGCAACATGCTGAACCTCGACACGCCATCGGCGAGGCTTTAGGGAACGCCATGCCATGCAATGCCACTTCTTTTTTCCCCTTATTTTTTGGTTTGCTTATTCATTCAAAAGCACAGTGATGGACTGATACAGTGGCGGCCGAGAGTCGAGGACTCTGAGCGAGGCCTGCTTCATTCGTTGCGTCGTTTGTCAGATTCATGCTGGACAAGCGCAGCTTTGTTCATTATTAATGTGCATGCACTTGAAGGTTATAAATATCAGCAAAAGACACAGCTCCATGGGACTATTTTGCCAAAACAACACTTGTTGACCGTTCTAATTGTTTTGAGAGACGAGAGAATGAGCAGCCGCCGATCTGCCAGTCGATCTGCCAGCCGACGTGCCAGCCAGCCAGACCAGCCAATGCCCGAGCGCCTATGGATCCGCGAATCTGCACTAGTGCCTACCTGTCCAGCTAGCGGCCGGTCCATCGGCCTGGTCTGGCCTGGCCTGGTCTGATAGGTCGGCTCGGGCCAGCTGCTTCCTGCCTAGCAAGCCTGCACTGGACATGGTGCCAGGTTGGCCCGTGAGTTCGTTGACGTACCACTCCGCTTTGGTTGCCGGACGGCATTGGGGTGGTCTGGTGGGTCCCGCCAGAGTGGTGCCTCCAGTCTCCAGTGCGATTGAGCTCGACTGCCGACAAACTCTGGAGTTTGGATCCTGAACAACAAAATCACGACTCGTCCTCCTTCGTGACAGAGACGAGACTTTCATCATCGAACCTACCTCTATCTGTCTCTCTGTCTATCCATCCCTATATTTACTACCTGGCTCGCCTCCCCCCTTCCTGCGCATTACCAGACAACAACATGTACACAAGGTATTTTCTTGCTGGCCACGCGATCGGTAACTCCTTCGTTAAGCGCGGCAGCTGGCCAGCTGATAATGTTGGTGTCATGGTTGTCTTTTGCATCGTCTTTATTGGTATGCAGCTATCCCTTGCCGTCATATCCCTTTTCATCGCCGTATACGGAACAGTTTGGGTTGCGAAAAGATATAGCAGAACGAGAAAGAAAACGAGAGCTGACTTTTTTTTCTTTTTATCCTTCTTCAGTCGCTGCTATTTCCATATGTGTTTCCATACACAAGTGCATCGTTCGCAGAAGGGAGAGAAAGCAGCCCAAGAACTGATGAAGCCGTTTATTTCTTTCCTCTCTTTATTTTTTCCTTCCAATGCTGGCTCTCGCTCGCTGGGGCTTGAGGACACAATGCGAGGAAATTGGGAGATTGAAACAAAAAAACCTCAGTATGCCCGGGACGAACGAGATCGATGCAGTATTGAACTGGATGAAAAGTTTAGGTGATGAACGGTCTATGATGACGACGGTGGAAAGAAGAGATTAGAGATTCATGTATCGCCAACCTTGGGACTCGAGGCCGATTACCCTATTGTTCTTTTCTGTACCAGATGATGAGGATTTGGACGCGTTGTTTCTTTCTTGCCATGTGTGCATACATGTAAGAACACCGGTTCATGGTTAAGAGCAGGAGAAGGGACGAATTGGGAACTGGGAGGGGAGCCCTCATTTCATACGTATTCTGCAGCATGTCATTGTCATTATTTTATACCCATCGTGGTTTTCTCCAATATGCCTCCTCTGTGTATACAATTCTCTGTCTCTCTCTGTTCTCTCTGTGTGTGTGTGTGATCAATGAGCATCCAGCTCCATCGACTGCTTGCTATCAGTATATTTCTTTTTATTTCTACCTGTTTCCCTTCACAAGCCCTCCCTGGCCAACATATCCGCCACACCCAGATAAAAGGCCACGGCGTTGAAACCCCTCTCGACGCCCATCCACCGCTTCACCATCCAACGCACCCGGTTCGGCCAGTTGATCAGATCCAGGTGATTCACACCCAGCAACGTCCCCTGATACACCCCCCACCGACTACTCCGGACGCTGACGAGCCCGTCATTCCGGCCCTCGCACCGGGCGACGATCCTTCCCGACACCCGGAACGGACTCAGCAGCGGCAAAGGCTCGTCCAGCGCGGCCCCATACGAAAAGTACCGCACCGTCTCGTCGTCCACGACGTCCCGGTTGAACGTGTCGGTCATGTACCCCGTCGTCAGCTCCCGAAAGGCCCCCGTCTCGAGACCGGCTCTTTCGAGCAGGCCGTACAGTCGCGGAAGGTACATGAGACCTGAGTCGGCGCCCAGGACGTAGTCCGCGAAGGGGGAGCCCCTGTGCGGCGTGGAAATGGTGGTCAGGGAGGCGACCTGGATGTTTCTGCGAGGCGCGTGCGCCGCGGCCCGACCCGTCGTCATCTTGGAGATCATGTACCGCGCGTCGAGGCCGCCCATGCTGTGCGCGATGATGTTGACGGGGCCGACGTGCTGCGACGCGATCTCGTCGGCTAGCCTGGCGGCGCGGTCGCGGATGGAGCTCGAGGGCGGGACGCGCGTGGTGATGACTTTGGCGCCCTGCGCCGTGAGGGCCTCCTTGATGCCGTGCCAGTAGTGGATTGTCGGGAGGGCGGGCAAGCTGAGCTCCGAGAAGCCAAGGAGGCCGTGGGCCAGGACGATGGGATATCGGGGTGTTGCTAATGGGCCAGTGAGATGATTTGTGTGTAATTGCTGTTTTCTTCGCGATTGTGTGTGTGTGTGCGTCTTTTTTTTTTTTTTTTTTTTTTTTTTTTTTTTTTTTTTTTTTTTTTTTTTTTTTTTTTT
>SRPZ01000396.1:0-24538 GCA_018360255.1 Claviceps maximensis
CCCCCCCCCCCCCCCCCCCGCCCAAAACCTTCTCTCTGGCTATATAGACATTGCTCACTCAACATCATCGTCATCGTCATACGTCATTTCCATCAAGCTCTCCGCCTTGTCATCATCGTCCAGTAGGGTCCGCCTCCTCGTCACTCTTCCCTTGCCCTTGTCCATGATCATGCCTCGGCCGACCCGGTGACCGTTGACCTTGAGCGCTGCTTCCGCCTTTTTGTGATCGAGATGCTGTTCAAACTCGACAAGGTCGTCCGCCTCCTCTTCTGCCGCACCGTCATTCAGGACGGTTTCCTCCAGAGCCTTGTTGAGCAGCTCAGTGGAGATGCTGTCCTGGGGATGAATGGCCAGCGCTTGATGCAACACGGCGACTGCGTCCTCCGGACGGTTTTGCTCCATCAGAATGAGGCCCTTGGCGCTGAGAACGGCTGCGTCCTTACCGCCTAGCCTCAGCACCTCGTCAAACAGATCCAGCGCCTTGTTAAAGTGTCGGAGTCGTCGGTACGCATGGGCCAGGTTGGTTTTCGCCGACAGCCATGCCGATGGCTCGCTGTTTATCTCCTCAGCTATGTCGAGAGCCGCCGTGAAGTACTGCACCGCTTCCTTGGGCCGGTCCTGATGGTACTTGACAATGCCCATTTCGTTCAGGAGCAGCGGATCTGTCTTGCACAGCCCGTAGGCTGTCTTGAGGAACTCTTCCGCCAAGGCCATGTTGTTGAGGGCGTGGTTTTGCATGCCGAGAAAAATCTGCGGCAGGTGTGTGCCCATAAAGAGCCGTGCTGCTGTCGAGTAGGCAGAAATGGCTTGGTCGTGCTCGCCCTCGGCGGCAAAAGTATGTGCGAAACCGATCCACGCAGGCCCAAAATGTGCGTCCATCATGCTGGCTTTGCTAAAGTACCGACGAGCTTCTGCAATCTTGTCAATAGCAAAATAATAGATGCCCACAGCCAGCCACGTGCATGGTTCTTCAGGGTGCGTGTCAGCAAGGTCGTGGGCCACCAGGAACAAGACATTCTTCATCCTGAGCTCGTACAGGCACGCCAGATGTACCGGATATACCGAAAAGTTGTACTTGTCCTCTCTCAGAACAGCATTGGTAATGGCCAGCGCGTCCTGGTAGCGGCACTGGGTATACAGGAGATCAGCTCGTGCCAGCTGCAGGTCGGGGTTCGTGGAAAGGTGGTAGTGGGTTGACAGAGAGTCATAGGCGGTCTCGAAGGCGGCAGGATTCCGATACTTGGAGAGTCGTGTCGTGTAAAGCATCTTGGTGAAGTCTGCAGCCTCTTGAGATGAAGACGCGTCCCCAGACACTGTGATGGAATCGAAATCCAGGCTTTCGAGAAACCGCCACTCCTCGTCGGGGGAGAGCAATGAGTTCTTCATGAGCTGTTGGAAAGCCTCAAAACACCTGACGTCGATTCGTACCGCATCCTTATAGCACTCCTTGGCTCGGTCAAAGGCATTTTGCTTGGCGTAACAGATGCCTCTCAGAAAACACATGGCCGCCTCGAAGCGCCGGTTGGCCGCTTCTTCCTGATCCAGCTCGTGGTTATCACGCCGTCGGCTGCCGTGACGTGCCTGCGACTTGCGCTTGTTGGCATCGCCGTTGGTGATGAGATGTGTTGGGTTATGCTCCCCGAGAATAGCGAGTGCTTCGTCGTAGCGCGATTGCTTGATAAGACAATGACCCGCCAGATATCGACACGAGGGATTTCGAGAGACGAGGTCTTGTTTGGAGAGAAAGGCTTGCGCACGGGTGTAGTTGCCAGTAGCAAAGTGAACCTGGGCCAGCCAGAAGGCGTCTTGGTCGTCGTCTGTGCAATGCGAGAGAGAGCACATGATACAGTTAGTGAAAGCCAGGAGGAAGAGGGAGAGAGCAAGGACGGTTGGAGGGCACAAACGAACGAGTCAATGCCAGGAGCTTGTCGCCGATGAAGATGGCCGATTCGTATTGGGCTTTATTCAGCGCATCCTGCCGCCAGTCCCTCAGAAACTTGTCCATGATGCGGCGGCATCTATCGAGGACGAGGAGACGCGCAGGCAGGCAGACAGGATCGAGACGACTAGAAAAGCTGACGGGAATGGATAGAGAGCCGAATGACTGGACTGACGTCTGGTGTTTGGCGACCAGCACTGCTGGTGTGGAGAGGATGGCGCGACACCACCATTCAATTGATGATGGTTGACTGGCCTGGTTGCGCGTTCAACCGGGTGAGCAGACTCCAGAGACTCCAGAGCAGACCACCACGAGCTCTGGTGGCAGCGGCAGCCGGCAGCGCATCGCAGCCCAGGGACAGGGGCGGGGCGCGTCGTGCAGCAGAGCGGGGCAGGTCTGGTCCGTCCCAGGCCCGGCCATTGTCATCCATGTCTCTGGCAGCATCGACGAAGCTCAGAAAAAAAGAAGAAAAAAAGGGGAAAAAAAAAAAGAAAAAAAAAAGAATAAAGGAAGAAAAGAAAAAAAAAGAAAAAGAAAGAAAAAGAAAAAGGGCGGACGCGCGCGCCGACACAGAACCGGCATGCATCAACAAGCATCAACAAACATCGACATCCATCCATCATCATCCCTCCCGAGCCACATCATCCATACCCTGCGCCCCCGGTATCTCCGCCACAGGAGCTGGACAAGCAACTGATCCCTCCTTTCCTTCCTTTTTTTTTTCTCCTCAAACAAACCATGGCCTCAACCTCGTTGCCCGTGCGCTCCGCGGCACTGGCCCGCGACACCAACGAGACCAAAATCCAGCTCGCCATCAATCTCGACGGCGGCGCATTCCCAGCCGACACCGATGCCCGTCTTCTCGAGGCCGCCACGAGTAGTCATGCCTCGCAAGCTAGCAAGTCGCAGCTCATTTCCGTCAACACGGGGATTGGGTTCCTGGATCACATGCTCCATGCTTTAGCCAAGCATGCTGGCTGGAGCTTTGCCATTCACTGCGAGGGCGATCTTCATAGTATGTCTTTTTTTTTTTTTTTTTTTTTTTTTTTTTTTTTTTTTTTTTTTTTTAGAGTCTCAAGTGAGGAGATTTCCTTCCTGCTGATGAAGACACGATTTCTTGGTAAAATAATAATAATAATAATTAAATCTCACAATTTGCCCCTTGTCCTAGTCGATGACCACCACACCGCCGAGGATTGCTGCATCGCCCTCGGCTACGCCTTCAACAAGGCACTCGGAAGCCTCGCCGGCGTTGCGCGGTTCGGCTACGCCTACGCGCCCCTCGACGAGGCACTATCCCGCGCCGTCATCGATCTCTCGAACCGCCCGTACAGTGTCGTGGATTTGGGCTTGAAGCGGGAATGGCTCGGCAAGCTGAGCACGGAGATGGTACCGCACTGCCTGCAGAGTTTCGCACAGGGCGCTCGCGTCACGCTCCATGTAGATTGTCTGCGCGGCGATAACGACCATCACAGGGCGGAGAGCGCGTTCAAGGCTCTCGCCGTGGCGATCAAGATGGCTACTGCTCGAGTCCAGGGCAAGGAGGGTGAGGTTCCCAGCACAAAGGGAACGCTGAGTGCGTAGGCATTGGATTGGGGGACGTTGTGTCTTGTAGATATGAAAATATGGGCAAAAATGAAAATAAAAGAAATTGCTTCCTACACCGAGACTCGCGATACGCTCATGAAATGGAAGTAATGGCTCAACTATAATCGGCATAACCTCCCTTGCCCCATTCCGCATGAACCAACCCTGCCATAACATAAACGGCTTTTGACTCTACGTACGGTAATCGCCGTTGATGGTGACATAATCGTGGCTAAAGTCGCACGTCCAGTGCACCGCGCTCTTGTCTCCAGTCCCCAGCTTCACCAAGATTTCCAAGTCCTCCATCTCCAGGATCTCACTGGCTCGCTGCTCATCAACTTGCTCGGGCTCGCCATTGACGAGCAACTTGAGTTCTCTGGACCCATCAGTGGGAATGAAGGAAACGTTTGTCTTTTCGGGAACAAGCTCGGGAACATGATTTACGGGCTGGCCGGGTTTCGAAATGAGAGCGTAGCCGGCGGCGCACAAGATCCGTCCCCAGTTTGCATCCTTGCCGTACAAGGCCGTCTTGACAAGAGGAGAGAGAGCGATGGATCGGGCAATCTGGCGGGCGGATTCCTCCGAAGCACTATCGATGACGCGGATCGTGACGAATTTGGTGGCACCCTCGCCGTCACGAACAATGAACTTGGCCAGGTCAGTTGCAAAATCGGTGAGGACGGTCCGAAAGGCCTCGTAGTCGGGCGACTGCTCGGATGCGACCTCGGTGCCGCCGGCCGCGCCGTTGGCCAAGAGGGCGACCGTGTCGTTCGTAGAGGTATCGCCGTCGACAGTGATGGAGTTGAAGGATCGATCCACAGCATGTCGGAGAACATTCGTCATGATGCCCGGCGCAATGGGAGCGTCCGTGGCCAAGATGGTCAGTAATGTGGCCATGTTGGGCGCCAGCATACCGGCCCCCTTGGTCATGCCCGCGATACGATACTCCATGCCTGGCGAAGAAGGGAGGTGGAACGACTTGGACATCAGTTTGGGAAACGTGTCCGTGGTGCAGATGGCCTTCGCACAACTCAACCAGTCTTTGTGTTGATCACCGGCTTTTTGGATAGCATTGGGAATGTGATCCACAATCTTTTGAATTGGTAGCCTGCCGTGTCGCATTAGACCTTTTCTTTGTGTGCATGTGCGTGTGCGTGTGCGTGTCTCTCTCTCTCGAGACAGGAAGACACAGCCAGTCCAGGTATCGAGCTCCTACTCACCTCTGCCCAATGACACCCGTGCTCATGACAATCGTCGAATTCTCCTTCCCGACCCTGCTGTCCGTCGTCTCTGCCATCCTGGCGGCGTCCTGAAGGCCTCCGATGCCGGTGACCGCATTCGCATTGCCAGAATTGACAATGACGCTGCGGAGCCCCGCGTTGGCTGTGTTCTGAAGAAGCTTCCGACTAAACGTCACAGGAGCAGCCTGGAACTTGTTCTTGGTAAAGACGGCGGCGGCAGAGCAATCACGATCCGAGGTCACGAGCGCAATGTCGGGCTTGCTGGTGTTGCCGGGCTTGACGCCGCAGAAGACGCCGGATGCCGAAAAGCCCTTGGGGTACTTGCCTGATGTCGGGACATACTTGAGCTTGGCGGCGGGGATTGTGCTGCCGAAGCTGGTGGAATAAGCACGCGTGAACTTCATCGTACAACCGTACAAGAGAGCGCTCACCCCACGCGGCGGAGAGGGCGAACAGAGGGAATTTGATGATGTAGGTTGTGTAGATGGTGGCCGTGGCCGACTTGACGGTGGAGGATTGGAGACGGGGCGGTTGGTTTATGGTTTTCGCTCAAAGCAAGACGGAGAGCACATGTTGCATGAGAAAAAAAAAAACTTTACTTTTATGACAGTCGGTTTGCTATACGCTCAAAGCGTTCATTTTCTCACGGCTCTACGAAATGATGCGGCCCAAGCACAAAGTATTACGGCAAAGTGATGGGTTGTCTTTGCCGTTGCCAGCGCGGAAGGGGATGCGGAAAATTTGGCCGCGCTCTTCGGGCCTTGGTCCTGGGCCCTCTCCTAGCACATGGCACATGGCACATGGACGTCAATGGCACAGCCATCATGGCTAGACAGACAGATCAGACGTCTTGTTCGGCCATCAGGACTGTGTCGAGACTTGATGCCTCCAGTCTCTTGACCACGGCCGAAGTGATGCATCATTTGGCCACAAAGAGAGGTTCAAAGCACCTTCCTTGAGATGCAGAGCACATGCACACAGAGACAGCTGTCCACACTCACACTGCCACTACCACAGCCACTGCCACTGCCTTCCAGGCACCACTTGGTAGGCGGTGCGACAGTGCTAGCCAGCTGGCAAAGTTCAAGCCCGCCAGCTGCACCACCCAATCAGAGGTCGCCGTCTCCTGAAGCTTATCTAAGCACAGGTAGGAAAAAATGAGCTATAAAACCTGTCCGCACTCCCTCGCCTTTCAGTCTTCTTTCCCTCCTTTCTTCTCCATCCAAGTGCACGGGCGTCTTCCTTCTCCGTGAAGCGATAAGCTGAGAGAGGAATTTTGCTAGTTGAAAACTAAATTCAAACCGCTCCTGTTCAAATTCATTTGGGCAGGGAATTTTTGGAACACATCTTTTGTCAACTTTTTCTTTCATTGCGGTCAGGTCCCTTGTGGGCTGGCGTGAAGAAGGATATTTGGGAGGCGTTGATATGGATCAACGCCGAGAGAGAGCGACTGCAGCCTGGTGGAGTCTCGAAAGGAGCCTTTCGTTGTTTTTTGACGCGTCGTAGGTAGTCTGGTGAAGCTGCAGATTGAATTCCCGTGGACTCTGTTTCTCAGTCGTGACGCGTGTTGATGTCGCGAATTCCTTGGTCCCTCGGACCTTGGCCCCAATTTCAGATGCCCAAGCTGGAACCGTAGCTCACTGACGACGCCGATGTAATCAACAGCTGTGTTCTGCGAGCTGCTTCACGGTCTGACGACTATCACCTTTGCGCATGAACCACAAAATTCTATAACTCCATTCCATCTGGTGATGTGAAAACTTTGATGGAACCACAAGGCCCAGCTTTGAACATCCAGCTCGGGCTAAATCCATGCCAGCCCAGCCCAGCCTTGCGTGCTCGATGCGTCGCGCTGGACAGGGCATCTTTGCGCAGCCCTCCGCCACCAGCCACGCACCACGCAGCCTCCCAGTCAATCTGCCTGGACTCGCATTGCCTGATGACTCAAAACTTTTTGTCCCAGCTGCCCGCCCCCCCTCGTAGCCGCGCCGCCCACTTTAGTATTCAACCTTTCCACGCCTCGGCATTTATTTTCAACAACGAGCTGCTGCAGTCGGCGCTGGACAGCTACATCATTCACCTTCACGGCCGCGGCCTTTTTCCAACGTTCGTCTCTCCGCCCCCGTCCGAACCGTAGCACTTCCGAATCGCGCACAACATACCCGGTCTCCATTCGCGAAGACCCGCCTTGATGGCTACCGAAGGAGGGCGCGCTGCCGTGGCAGGCGATGTTGCGACCAAGAAGGACCAGCAAACCCAGAGCCAGCCAGCAAAACAACCAAAAGAGAAATCCGCCCAAGACCATGGTTCCGCTGGCGGGGAGAAGAAGCTGTCCAACGCCGAATTGAAGAAGAAGAAGCAGGAAGAAAAAGCCGCGAGAAGAGCCCAGGCAAAGGTCGCACAGCCAGCCCAACAATCTGCTGCTGCTGCGTCATCGTCGTCAGGAGGACCAGCCTCAGCAGACGCATCAAAATCCAGCGCCAAGGGCAAAGCCATTCCCAAGCAAGGAGGCGGACTCTCCGTGCCAGGTTCTCAACACCGAAGTGCATCAAGGGGTCGTGGTGGTGCTGGTCCGTCCCTGGTGGTCAAGGAGGTGGCCAAGCCCAAGATTCCAGAGTGCTTGAGCCATTTGCTCCTGGCCAAACGCATTCCCATGACACAGGCGGACAAGGACGTGGATCCTGTTGTGTTGGCCCTAGGACAGCAGATGAGTGCATTTGCCATTAGTGATAGCACCACGAGGCTGGAGGCCACTCTGCTTGCGTTTAAAAAGGTAGGTTATGGTTTCTTTACTTTTTTCTCTATTGCTCTTTATTTGTTTTTGATATCTTATTTTTATTCATGTCAATTCTATTTTTATTTTTCTTCGGTTGCTCTTCTCGCTCCTCTCGTTCACATATACCACTGCACGTCTATTCTGGCGGAACTATTCATAGCGAGCGGCTGTCAATAACAAGATCGTACTTGCACAGGTCATCGATGCGTATACCACACCGCATGGCAATACATTCTCTCGCCATTTCACCTCTCACGTCCTGAACCCCCAGATCGAATACCTCACAGCCTGTCGGCCAATGTGCTTCTCCATGGGCAACGCAATCCGGTGGTTGAAGATGCAGATTTCCAAGATTGACATTGATCTGCCCGACGCCGCGGCGAAGAAGATGCTCTGTGAATCCATTGACAACTTCATCCACGAACGCATCGTCCTGGCCGATTTCGTCATTGTCAAGACGGCTGCCGACCGGATCAGCAACGACGAAGTGGTTCTCACATATGCCCACCACAAGCTGACGGAGCGCGCCTTGCTGCAGGCCAAGGCAGACGGCAAACGGTTCCAGGTAATTCTGGTCGATGACCCCTTTGAGCGCGTCGGCATCGAGCACGCCAAGAGGCTTACTGCCGCCGGCATCCCCGTGACCTACGTCTCCGACCTGGGCGCCCTGCGAACAAATCTCCAGGACGCAACGATTGTTCTGGCCGCCGCCGAGGCCATGTTCAGCAACGGCTCCATGTACGCCCGCGCGGGGACATGCGACATTGCCACCGCCGCCAACGACATGGGCATCCTCGTCGTTGCCCTGAGCGAGACCGTAAATTTCACGGAGCGTGTGTCCATCGACTCGCTGACGTACAACGAGATTGACCCCGAGAGAAGCACAGACGAAGGCTTTCGACTCCTTTTCGATACCACAAGAGACAAATATATTTCCGTCGTCATCACCGAGCTGGGCGAATCGTCGGCCATGGTCGTGCCTGCAATTTTGAGAAAATTAGAGGTTCTATAAGCCAACGCGGTAGATACAAGAAGAAAACCTACCAACGAAAGAAATATCAAAAAAAAAAAAAAAAAAAAACAGTTGGATGGGTGAACCATTCATTCAAAAAGGGGTATACCATGCCAGCGCGTAGGCTTTGCAGATGATATAAAGTGACGTATGCGGCAATTTCCAAAAGAAATACAACAAGAATATGATGAAAAAAAATGAAAGCGCCATTTCTATTTTGAAAACACCTTGACTCTTTTGTCCTGTTCGTGTACCTGTTTTGAAAGGAGCGTAAAAAAAAAGAAAATATATACAAATCCATCGAGCGCATCGCTGCACCCGCCGCTCCCAAACGTACGCCTGTACTTTCAAAACAGCGCCACATCACACAAATTCTCCTCTCGCCCAAGCCCCCAACCTTGTACCTCATATTCTCGGCCGCGAATCCACATCCGCCCCAAAACAAAGCCAAATAACCCCCCTACGCCGAAGCCGCCTCTCCTTCCCTCTCCGCCATCCTCTTCCTCTTTTCCAACAGCAGCGCCTTTCGCTGCTCCAGCATGGCGGATTGCTTATCGTCGATGCCCTGCAGCCAGTACCCGAAGCTCGCCCCGCCGAGCGCATAGGCCGGGTACGCCCACAGGGAGGATTTGTTGAAAAAGGGCCGCATTTCGATGCCTACTTGCCAGAATCGGACGGCGGCGCCTGTGACATGGTTAGCTCGGAGACGAGAGACGTGAGAGGGTGCGTTTTGCGGATATTGCGAGGGCCGGATATTTGGGGACGCAGTGGCTGGATATCTAAGGGCGAGGAAGAGGATGATAAAGACAGGAGGCTCAGAGGGGCAGGACGTACCGAAGCAGCTCCAGAAGGCGATTCGGTGGACCATTGCCGGTAAGTTGGTCGCAGAGCGGCGGGTGGGAGTTTTGGGGAATTGGTTTATTTTGTTGTTTGACGGACGGCCTTGTCGCGGACGGGGGACTTGAGGTTTCCTCGGGACGGGCGTGGGGGGCTTGGAGGACGGAGCTTGGATGGACCTGTGATGACTTATGGTCATGTGTGGAATCACGTGCAGCTTTTCATGGCCCACTACATGCCAGAGCCGCGGGTTTATCTCTTGTTTCCGACTTGGCTTCTGGGGGTGGGGTTTCCGCTCTATAATGTCCGGCGCGTGTGGCACTCTTCTTGCTTTCCAATTCACCACGACCACCACGAAAACGAGGGCCGCCGTCCCTGCACCGCCATGACGACGACGACGACGAAGATGAACATTATTGGTTTCACGATAGTTTGCGGTCGCGATCTCTCATACCGCTTTCGCCCACCTAAGACCATTCTTCCACCCTTTTATCGATCCACCCATTTTCTTTTTCGCTTCTTTACTTTTTATGTAGCTGCTAACACTGATGGGACCTGAACGTGGACGAGACGGAACCAATGAGACAGGGAGGGTCTAAGGCGCCCGAGCAGATTTGATTGTCTGGGTATCTGGCGGGTTGGTCATTTTCATTCAAGCGAACAGGTGATGAGTGTGGCTATTTCTGTCTTTACTTCTCTTTCTCTCTCAATATCCTTTTACTAGGTGTTTTCTTTCTACCCGTCGTCTTTCATAGCCTCTTTCTCCTGCCTCCTTCCCTCGTCCTTCCATACACAGGTACATGTGAACATGTGTTGATGAATTTTCCAAACATCCATGACGTTCCACGCCCTGGTTTCCAGCCCCAATGGACTCCCATGCCCGTCTTTCACCGGACGCGCACACTATGCGGCGGGCTCGGTGTGCGATAATACATACCGCTGTGGAATATGCCCAGGCGGCGCACGGCGTCGTGAGGACCAGCCAGGATGAGCGGATGGATTCGTCCTGGCGCGACGCTGTGGACGAGGTGGTAGGTAGCTGTCTGTGACATGAAGCAAAAAAGCCGAGAGGATCAAGACGGTGTGCCCTTCAACACTGCGTCTGCATCCTAAATGGAGATGGCCAATGGGATGGCATTGGGCCAAATCGCATACATCAGCAGCAAGTCCTCATTTCCGGTTTCAACTAGTCGTCTCCTGCAGATGGGCTCTTCTCCCCCGCCGGAGAAGATGACGATGATGTCTCACGCCTCATCCGGCTCTGCTTCTGCTGCAGTAGCAAGGCCACGAGCGTGAATGCCACGGCCAGGCCCGAAATGATGGTCGCGACGATCATGTCCGTGTGAAAAGCTTGCGCGTACGACTCTTTGACATGGCGTCGGGCCTCGTTGTCGAGCACGGCTGCTTGTTCAGCACGACTCACGTGCGATGAAGAGGACGGGTAAGAAAAAGAAGCAGCTCCGTTCATCTCGTTGCGCAAAATGGCCGTGGATGCGGCGATGCCCAGGCTTCCTCCTAGAATGCGCAGCTGGGCGAGGATACCCTGCGCGGATGCTGTTGATACCAATTTTTTTTCACATTCGTCAGTGTGTCTTCTCTCTTCCTTCAAGTTTCTTTTTTAGACATTTGTTTTGTTTTCTTGGGCAAGTCACGTCAGTAAACTTACCATAGTCTCGCCGAGGCACATCCCGCGCCGCAATCAGGGTCGACGACGACACCGTGAGGCCGAATCCAAGGCCGCAGAATGTTATCAAACCCAGCAACTTGGCCGTATCCAGCTCCTTCGTAGACAGCGTCGTCAGAAGCCCACAGCCCAGGAGCATGAGGCACGATCCCGCGAGGAGAGACTCGACAATCATGCTTTTCCTAGAGTTGACGGCGCCGCTGACGATGCTGCCAACGGCAACGGCGGCGAGCATGGGCAGCAGCATGACGCCGGCGAGGAGTGCCGACTTATCACCTACGACTTGGATTCGCAAGGGGACATCGTAAATGAGGAGCAGGTAGGGAAAGCCGAGCAAGAGGGTGTTTAGCAGACCCGACGTGTACATCGCGTGGCGGAAGAGGCGGATGGGGAAGATGGGAGAGAAGCGCGAGGCCAAATGTCGCTCAATGGTGTATTGCCATACGAAGAGGGCTATCCAGAACACGATGCCGAGGACGAGGGGGACGATGAAGAGGGCCGAGTTCCAGTGATTGCCGTTGTTGTTGTCGCCGGTATTCTGGAAGGCAAAGACGACCAGCACCGCCGCGGCCGTCGTTAGAAAGGCACCTGGACAGTCGAGTTGCTTCCACGAATGCCCATGAAGCACCGGCCGATGCTCCTCTTTCCTCGGCCAGCTAAGCAGGAAGATGGCCAGCGCGGCCGCGCCAATGGGCCCGTTGATCCAAAAGATCCATCGCCACGAGGCATAATGCGTCAGTAGTCCGCCTAGCACCGGCCCCAGTACGCCCGCCATGGCGACGACGAAGCCGATCGTGGCGCTGATGTGCTGCCGCAGGTGCATCGGGCTCGTTTCGGGCAGCACAATCATGGCGAGCGAGTACAAGCCCGAGCCACCGACGCCCTGCAGCGCCCGGAAGGCAATGAGCTGGTGCATCGAACGCGCCCATCCGCACGCCAGCGAGAAGACGACGAAGATGACGAATGCGGCGACGACGGCAGCTTGTCGGCCCGTCAGGTCGGACACGCGGGCGAAGACGACGGCACAGCCCATGTAGGCGAGCGTGTAGGCGAGGGCCACCCAGTTCACGTCGGCGAGGTCGTCGAATTCGCTGCCGATGCTGTGCAGACTGGTGGCCACGATGGATGTGTCCATCATGGCGAGCAAAAGACCCAGACACACCCCTAGGGAGAGCAGCCAAAACTGCGTGACCGGCATGGTCTGCGGCGGTGCCGGATCCGGACCCGACGATATGGCCACGTCTTCCTCTGACATGTTGGCCGCCTCTATCCTTCGTGTCTCATCTGGGACTTGTGATGGTTGAGCCATGTTAGACGTTTTCGTTCTTGGACGACTGAGAAGGTGAATGATACCAGTACTATGAGCAAGGTAAGTAAAAGGTTTAAAAAGGCTCTTAATGTTCTCAGATGGAGGCATCAAAGGTACTTGCTTCAAATAAAATAACGAAAATATTGTTTTTTTTTTAAAAAAAAAAAAAAGTTTAAAACACCTCCAAAAAAACAAGATATCATATCATTTTTGCAGACAAAAAATCGAGACCACAAGCCGCCATCTCTGATCTGAAGAAAGATCAATACAACGTGCCGTAAAAATAAGGAAAAGAAAGAAGGAAGGAGAAAGAAAGATAAAGAAGACAAAGAGTAAGGCTAGAGGTTGAACAATGTTGAACTCAAAAAAAGCCCCCTCCCCTCCGTTCCCCCCTCTTTTTTTCGTCCCTCCATTTACCAAAAAAAGTCGGCCCAATGTGAAAACGTCAACAAGATGTGGCCAAAATAAAATAAAATAAAATAGGTCGAATTTTTTAATGTTTTTTGAAAAAAAAAGAGCCACATAAATGACGCGGTACTTTTCCTCAACGCCATGCAGTGTCATTTTCCCAATGGTGCAAAATCGCTTAACTTTACCAGATACAACATCCAACGTGGCATTTTACCAACCCCACGCCCAGAGAGGGGGAAAAAAAAGGGGGGGGGGGGGGACCAATGCAAACGGATGGATGGACGGGACTGGGCAAGAAGAGAAAGATCGACGGATCCGAATTCGCCTTAGCTGGCTTTTTTTTTTTTCTGCTATTTGAACATAAATGTATTTATGTATGTATGTATATATTCCGCGGCGGACTTGACCTGTCGAATACCATGTACGTGCGCGCGCCAAAACAAAAAGGGTGAATAGAATAGAATAGGAAGAAAAAGGAGAAGGAAAAAAAAAGGGGTCTAGTTAGTGTGGTCTTGTGTCTTGTTTTTTTTTTGTGCCGTCATATCTTGGTTGTTGGTACTGCCTTTTTTGGCCTGATGTATTTTCTTGTGTAAGGAGATGCATGTGTTGGCTCACGGGCGTGTCGGGGAATACAAGGCGACGAATTCTGGGATTGTTTTCTTTGTTGTTCAGCGAGGTGGGGCGGTTTTTTTCTTCTTTTTTTTTTCTTCTTCTTCTTCTTCTTCTTCTTCCCTAGAGCCCACTTTTTTCTTTGTTATAGATGGTGGATGGGGATGGAGATGGAGATGGGAATGGGCATGGATGGGGATGGGGGTTTGTGGCTGCGAGAGGACGGATTTGCTCGCACTCGCTTAGGGGGATTCGTGTATGGGTCAATGGGCGCGAGGACTTGGCTTGGACTTGGACTTGCTCGCTTTTGGATTTTGACTCGACTTGGGACTTGACTGGCTGGCTGGCGGGCTGGCGGGCTGAATGGCGGACACGATTTAGCACGAACAAGTCAGACGCGGAGAAGGAGGAGCCATTGGATGGATGATGATCGGATTGATGGATCACATCACATGGCTGGGCGGGATCATGGCGGTGTCAATTGCCATTTTGGGCAAGTTGTCCCGTCATCGTCACCAGCACCATTCGAGAGGTGACACAAGCAAAAGGCCACGCGCTTAAGATGGGTTTTATTTGTAAAAGAGACAAACAAACACGTGAAATTATGACAAACACCCACCGCCATGTCAAGGTCTGCCACGACCGCGACCACGACTGAAGTGACATACAAGGCTGTGTGTGCATCGCGACACGGGGGAAAACGATGCACAAACCGTCGCGCTTGCCCACATTGGACTCTCTCTTTTTGATAAAGATGACTCAATAAATAGGAAAAAAAAACGAAAAAAAAAACGAAAAAAAAAAAATCCCACCGGAAATGACACAAAATACTAAAACCCCCCAGCCGCAGCCGCAGCCGCTACCGCGTCACACCAGACAGTAGGAGGACTGATGTCACGGCGCCCCTCCGAGCGGCGCAAGGTCCAATGGAATCCTTTCGCCCATCCAAATAGCTCTCTCCGTGTGATCGCGCAGCTCAACACGAGACTTGTCATCGCCCTCCCCCGCAATGCTGTTGGGGTGGATGAGCGCAGACAGCGGCCCGCGCCATACCGCCAGCCAAGCGACAAAGGCCCCGAACTGGGCCGGCGAGAAAACATTTACCTCGAACATGGCGACTGGGTGCGGGCCGACGGGGCGCTGCCACAATGGGTAGATTCTAAGTTCGGGGACTGAGACAAAAGGGAAAGGAACCAGGGACATCAGACCTGTTAGGTTACTGTCGGGCAAGTCAAAAGAAAGCAAAAGAGGCGGGCAGGCCAAGAACGGCAGTAAGTAGTACTACGCACGTACATTCTCGTCGGATGCGCTCCCACAGCTCCGCTGCATACTTGATCTGCTCGGTATTGTGCTGGAAATAGTAGATGTGAATGTCACTGGCATCGGTTTTCCACCGATTTGGTTCGAGTCAACAGATACTCCATGCAAACAAACGGTTCCACTGCCACCGGGCGCCCTCCTCACCAGGAACAGGGGGGGGGGATACACACATCCATGTACTTACAAGCCGCCCCGAATGCCGTTGTCCAGAGGTGCCACGAAGCGATTGTACGCCTCGCTCAGACCCTCGCGCTTCGGATTGACAAGGCTCTTGCCATCGTCTTGCTTGTCGTCGGAGAGCGCAGGGGCGTCTTCGAACCCGGCCAGCGGAGACGGGTATTTATTACGCGCGGAAAGGGCCATGGCTGTCTTCGCAGGGTCGTTGAGATAAAAAAATGAGTTGAAGTAGAGAATAGTTGTCAAGTTGGAGTTGTGAGGAGGCTGCAGATACCATGTGAGCTGGTCGACTACCTCGGTATTGCTGTCTCTGCCAATCAAATAGGAATTATTTGATTGGCAGAGACAGCAATAATGAATGGAGCGACGCTAGGTTGAGCTATGTACTAGGTAGATAGGTACTTAGATAGTCAGTCGACTGACTCTCGGATTGTCTATTCCTTCCAGTTGTGAAAGGGTACATGTAAAGGACTGGACCTTGGACAGAGCCGTTTGGAGTCGTTCGGGGCGGTTCTAATATCGGCCATCAAGGGAGATGACGGGCGTGCGTGCGTGCGGGCTTGCTCATTATGAACGGGGTGTCTCGTCTAAGGGGAGAGTCGCCACAATCTCCGTCGGAGCCGAACGCGGAACGCCGCCGGAAGGGAAGAAAAGTGGGGGTGGGAGCGGAATCAAGGCAATCAATCATTCTGTTGGTGGACGGGCAGGCGGACGGCAGGTGCTGCGGGTCGCACCGACTCTCGAGAAGGCGGCTGGCTACAAGGGGCAGGAACTTTGGTCAACGACGACGACCTTGACTGATGGCCCGTGGCCTCATCAGATCGGTTTGCACGTTTTTTCGACTTCCACATTGCAAGTGTCGGGTGCATGGTGGCTCAGTGGCCGAGTACCTGGCTACCCGTGTCCTGCTCAACAAATATCAGTTGATCCTTTCTGACCACCAAGTCAAAAGGGACGCGCACCCCCGCGTTTGAGTTGTTTGTCCTCTGTCCTCTCGAGTGCTACTCTCAAGTGCTACCTGACCAGACCTGACCAGACCGTTCCACCAGACAAACCAGACATCAACCAGACTCCACATTGCGCCGTGGCCGGAGCAAGCCACAGCAACCAGACTTACATTGTACATACAGCAAGCACATGGGCCAAATCGCCCGGTACGACGTCGTTTTAGAACAGCCAAGCCTCAGGCAGCGAGCGCTTTGGGCCCGAGAAAACCTAGAAGATGGAGGGAGGCCAGGAAAAGAAGGGGAAATGAAGATCATACATTCTGCTTCCCCGACGCCTGTACGCACGCATGTACGCACATACATACATACAGCATGATATGTATGTACGTGCCAGAGTCCCGGACCCTCAGCCACCAGCCGACCAGAGTCGACAAACCCCCCCCCCTCCGCCGTGCCATGAATAAGACGGATCACCCCAATTCGACTTGTGCAACTTCCTGTGTGTACTTGCAGATAACAGGAAAGATAAAAAAAATTGTTGGGGACGCAGTCGTACTGCACGTCGTCTCTTGCCCACCTACTCGTGGAAAACATATGCCTCCGACTTATCACCGATTTTTTTGCGGTAAAAGGGGAAAGTCTTCAATGAAGAAGCGTGATGAATTTCATTCCAGTAGAGCGTCTTTTTGCCAGATTTCAGCTCGTGTCATGAAACGCCATATTGTACACATACATACACATGTATATCTGCTAGAGGAGCTGTATAGCAAGATTATTCACTCATCTCCCGTTTCGACTGCAGATACACCCGCTTTATCCGAATACTTACCCCAACATCAATGACTTGGGCGCATCAGGACCCAGACACAACGTCAGTTCCGGCTCACACTTTTTCATAGCCGTCTGGTAGCCCTTTCGCTTGCTCATCCTCTCCATATATCCCAAGACATGATCGAACCCGGCAAGGCCGTATGGCGTCCAGTATCGCATCGTCGTCAGCGAGAACATGAGCATCACGTCCGCTGCGCTGAATTGCTTGCCTGCCAGCCACTCATTCCCGGCCAGCCTCTTGTCCAGCTCATCCAACCCCTTGTTCAATCTCTGCTTGCTCATCTGCACCAGCCAGTGGTCATCAGCGAAGCCTGACGCGTTGGCCACCATGATCATGCTGACGGTCGGTTGAAAGGTTCCGTTTGACCAGTGCCACCAGTACAAAAAGTCTGCGTACTCCGAGTCCGAAGGCTTCAAGAACAGCCCGCCGTTGCCGAGCTTGTGGGCAATGTACTCCATGCATGCGCCGCTCTCGGCGAGCGTCACGTCGCCGTCTTGGATGATGGGAGAAGTTCCTTGAGGGTGGAGAGCCTTGTACTCCGGCGGTGCGAGCGTGGGCGCCCGTTTGTACATTTTGAGTTCATATGGAATGTCGAGCTCTTCGCAGAGAAAGGTTATCCGCTCGGATTGGGATTTCTCGAGGTGGTGGACGATGAGCGTCATGGCTGGAACCTAAGAGAGGGGGGGGTGAGGGGGGGGGGGGGGTGTTGACACGACGGATTCTTTTTCGAGTTTGTTGACCTGGACGTTTTCTTTCTTTCTTCTCTTTTTTGGAGGGGAAGAGTGCAAGATAGCCAATTATTCAAAGAAGCAATGGCAAAATGCAATTTGAAAAGGCCGCACAAATACCGAGGGGATATCGCGCATACATATACAAAAGGTTCGTTTCTCCCCATAATAATTGTGGATTAGCCCGAGTGCCATACAACCATATCGGACGAGTCTTGTCTATCTCCTTTTTTTTTGTCTTTACCGCCTTTTTGCGGGGGCTCAGGGGCTCAGGGGGTCAGGGGAGACCTTGATTAGGCTAATGTTCATCGTTCATCCACGTGGCGATTCGACTGCTTATCCTTGAATCTACGATGGAAACTCACAGAGAAAAAGAAAAGAAGAGAAAAGAGAAGAAAAAACAGCTCACGACATCGCCAAGCAATTCCCCGCCAACGTTAATGCGGCTTTGGCTTCCGTTGGCTGCCGGAAGCGTCCCGAGGATGACGGCGGCAACCATTGCTGACCGGCGCTTTAGCCCGCCTTGCGGGGCTCATGACTTTCTTTTCTCCACATCACGAACCGGCATCTTCATCCGTCAAGTGGATTCGATTGGAATAGCGCTGACAGTCAGTTGAAACTTTAGAGTAACCGTGCTTTTTTGCTTTTTCTTAAAAAAAATATATTTCCTTCTGTTTCTTCTTGTTCTTCTTCTTCTCCTGAAAACCGTCGTCAGGTGGTCATGTGTGGGAGATCCTGCTGGGAGATCCTGCCGCTTTGACATCAACTTCCTCATTGTCAAGAGGCACGAAACGCCACTACCGCTGCCATGTGAGAGGCAGCCAATCCAGACGGTTGACGTATCTGAATATCGGTGACTTTTCCGCAAGCCGGTGGCTGCCTCTAGTGCGACCTCGGGATGGATGGAGAATACCGGTCAGCATATAAGCACATGATTTGCATACAGTCTGTCGATCACTGATCGCACGTGTTCCTCTGTGTCCTGCTTCCTTTATCCTAGTAGTTGCCGAAGATAGACCTGATAGGATTAGGTCTCTGGTTCTTTCCTATACATGTAACAAAGACGAGGGAAAAGGCTTCAGCTTTCGGCCTAGGCAAGCACGATGATGAAGTGCTATTTGCCAGGGGTTGACCACTGCGGCTTCACATCGGGTTCACGAAGCCGCGTCCCGGCGCAGTCCTTGCTTCATCTAGTCTCGTGCTTACATGGCGCTGCACGGCGCCCACATCATGTTCTCTTCTCTCTGTCTTGCCTGGTCTGGTCGACGCCAAACGATAAGCACGCCTCTGCCGCCGCGCCTGCCTAACATCATCGAAATGTGACCAGCCCATAAGAGGTGCTCCGTCGTCCATGCAACAACAACATTAATCCGACATCAAGTCGGCCTCATTCATACTCGTGGATCGTAACATCTCGATGCTCGACTTCTCCGGAAACCATCTCTGTTAGTCAAGTCCGTTTGACGGGACCACCCTCAAAGTGCAGACCGGATACATCTTAGCCTTGGCAACCGTCTACGAGGCAACCAATGATCGCCAAAGTATAGCCAACTTCTGTAAGCGGATGGCTTTTGGAAGAACAAGGTCCTAGACACGATACAAACAAGTCATCTCCGAATCCACCGAGGGCCAAAGCCAAAGTCAAAACAGCACCAAAACCAAAAGTTGACTGGCTTCTGTATACCACGACTGAACTGACTGACCGTTACATTCCTACCATGTCCAACCACCTACAAGGAGAAATTGCTGGGAAAAGCCCATGTGATGGCCCTTCCGAGGCTGGACGTGCTGAGGGTGTCGGTACTAGTACAGTCGATGCTCATCCTTCGAGCGAACTGGCGGCGTGCGTTGTCGAGCGTCCGAGTCAAGGCTGTTAGGTGCACGACATTCCGGGATCAAGCGAATCTAAATACTTGGACGTCAGCGCTTCGACCGTCCATTGTCTGCAACACGTGACCGACTTGGCTCCTAATGCAAGGATTCTTCTTTTTCCGTCACCAGCACTGGCAGACGTCTTGTCAAAGTCTGAGGTTCTGGCTTCGCGTCGTCGTGAGAGTGCCTCAGGCGATGTCTATGTTGTTACGCAGTCGTCCAGGGGGGCGTGGTTTAAACTTTTGACCGAAAACTTGTCTTTCAGCTTATATTACGACCCAGCCAGCGACGATATGGTTTTTGAAAGCGTACATGTGTCACCAGTGCGTCTGTATCCCATATGTGACGAAAACACCTCGGGCGAGAATAGGGAGCGGCTTGTAAGATATGCCGAACGGGTTCGGATCAGTCCTGGACGATGGAGGATTTCTGCCACTGATGGAATATGCGGCCTTGTTGATGACGTCGCAGATCATTGCGACATTCTCCTGCTACGGCGACGGTATTGTGCTCAGTCCATCGTCTCCATGCAAGAAACAGGCTCAAAGAGAAAGACGGAGTCAGCCGATGCGGGACAAAAGAAACGTGAACTTGAGGAGCACCGAAGCTTGATCCTGACCAGCACGCCACCAGTAGTAAGTCCACTGTATCTGTCAGTATACTTGCGAATTGCTTACATTGAAGGAGGATAAGCGATCAACCATCCCTTCGGACGGGAATCCATTCAGCAATGTCGAGCCAGGGCGGACGGTGGCCATTCGGCCGTGCAGCATTCTGAACAGCTACAACCACAGTTTAGCATTGCAAACTAGTCTCGCCAACGCAAACAATGTATCCGAGCACTACTCGGTCTCAAACATGCGGGACATTGTCGTGTCAGAATCTACGACGATATTCTATGGAAGACATTCTGTGCACGGCTTGATCGCAGTGAAGCTTGTGCGGCAGAGGTTCCTGGTCGACCGGCCTCTCATGTCGATGTGCGTGAGATTGTGGGGGAGAGAGAAGGCCGCGTTGGAGCATCTCGACCATGTAAGCTTGCATCATGCACATTTTCAAATGGAGCTCCTCCCAGCCCAAGTTGACACATCGCGCAGCCCTGTATTGTCAAGTTTTTTGGGGCAGATGCGAGGTTCTTCTCTTTATACATTGAATACCTGCCGCATCCCGACTTGACAAAGCTGATGGACAGACCGGGTCATACGTTTCAAGGTACGACGGACGACGCGATTCGGGTACTCGGCGACATGGCATCTGCGCTCGATTATCTGACCACACGGGGCATAATACACAATGACATCAAACCAGGCAACATATTGTACGATGGTGTCCGCGGAGCAGTGCTGATTGACTTTGGGCTCGCAGCCTTTGCTGAAGAGAGGGCGAACACGGGCGGGACTTGCTGGTACATGGCGCCAGAGGTCAAACGCACCAGGGAGCGGGGGCCCAAGAGTGACATTTTCGCCTTGGGCATTACTCTTCTGTATCTGCTGAGAAAGTTACCGCTGCCTAATATGCGAAGTGGTCGCTGGAAGGTGGGGAGAGCAGTTCGAGCGGACGAAGTCGAAGCCGGGAAAATGGAAAAGTGGCTACAAGAGGTCTTTGGGATGTCGCTTCAACTAGAAGACGACGGCATTGAAGGGCTAGTAAAACAGATGCTCGAAGAAGATGCCCAAAGCAGAATATCCGCCAGACTTCTTGTACAGGCTTACCCAAAACTTATAGAATAGAAAAATACAATATATGTACGGCTGCTGGCAGCCACTCGCGGCTAATAGATGCTCGAAGAAAACCCCCAAAGCAGAATATCCGGCAGACTTCTTGTACAGGCTTACCCAAAAACTTCTAGAATAGAAAAATACAATATATGTACGGCTGCTGGCAGCCACCCACGGCTAGCTTGATGATGTTGGATGCGCAAGCCCTTTGTGATGCATGTTTATACAGGGTATTTCTTGGTTGGCAACGGATTCTTATCCGATGCGTAAGAATCAAGATGGGAATTTTTTTATTTTTCTTTTTAAATTTTTAAATACGTTTTGATTTGAAAGAACCAAGCATGTCACTGACACCGAAGACTCCAAAAACAATCATTTTACGCTCTCTTGATTCCGCCGCCAGTCACTCGCAGCTGATGAGCAGCTTGCCCGTGGTCCTGCGGCTTTCAATGTCGACATGAGCGCGCGCGGCCGCAGAGAGGGGGTAGACGTCGTGAACGACTACATTGAGCTTGCCGTTTGCGACGAGCTTGAAAAGCTGGCTGGAGTACTCCTCCAGGTCTTTCCTCTCGGTCACGTAGCCGTACAGGACGGGGCGCACGAGCTTGACGTTTTTGGCGCCTAGTTTGAGGATATTGACAGGAGGTACGGCGCCAGACTGTGTGCAAGCCCATTTTGTTTAGCAAAACACGCATGCAAGAACAGTTGAACGGTGGAGGGACGGGACGTACCGCGTTTCCGAAAGATACAAGATGGCCCTTGAGAGCAATCATTTCCAAGTCTGCGTCGAAAGTGGCCTTGCCGACACCATCGAAAATGGCATCGACCCCGTGACCGCCCGTGATGTCCTTGACGCGGGCCACGACGTCGTCGGCCGAGTTGATTGTCCACTCGGCGCCGTTGCTAGCTGCAAGCTGACACTTTTCCGCGGTGCTGGCCGTGCCGATGACTTTGGCGCCGATGCTGCGCAGCATCTGCACGAGCAGGATGCCGACGCCGCCCGCGGCCGCGTGCACGAGCGTCCACTGGCCGGGCTGGACGTTGGCGGCCTCTCGGATCAGGGTCCATGCCGTGAGGCCCTGCAGGTAGACTGCGACGGCCTTCTGGGTCGACACATCCTCTGGGATCTGGATGATGCTGGAGGCGTCGACGGCGGAGTACTGCGCGTACGTCCCCGTGCTCATGTAGACGACGCGGGCGCCGACGGGCACGCGGCTGCTCTGCGAGGCGACGACCGTGCCGGCCGCCTCGCGACCCAGTGTCATGGGCAGCTGGGCGGGGTACAGTCCCGTGCGGAAGTATGTGTCGATGAAGTTGACGCCGGCGAATTCGTTCTTGACGAGGACCTGGGATGCGGACGGTTCGGGGACCGGCACGTCCTTGAGCTGGAGGACGTCGGGACCACCCGTTGCGGCGATCTGGATGGCCTTCATCGTCGATGGGGTAGGAGCCATGCTTACTGTGGTTTTTTTTCTTGTTGTTGTTGTTGTTGTTAACGAGGTTGGATCGTTGGAGAGGCGAAAAGATTGGTCCTGATGATGGGTTGATGCGGATGAACCCCCGACGGTGACGACGGGATTGCGCGCGCGGCTGACTGACACTGCTGACATGGACACTGCGGCAAGTGGCGACAGCGCAAGGAACCCCGAGTCCGGCATCGCACCTCATCGAACCCATCTGGCGACTACGCGTGCTTTTTGTCACCAACACGAGGCGAGACAGGCACAGCGGGAATGGATCGGGAGCATTCTACGGTGCGTACTATCAATCCTGGCAACAGTAGGCAAGACACCTCGAGCACTCAATACAAGCATCACCCGTGGACGGCGGGAATGGGTCGTGTTGAGCCTGCAGAAGTCTCAATGCAGGTGCTGTCTTGACCTGCTTGAACCGGGGTCATCACGGTGCTGAATTCTGGGCGCAAAGACAAAAAAGAAAACTGTTTATTCAGTGGAATGAGTTGGCCATCATTCTCTTGTGTTTCTTTTGCAATTTGCAAGCAGACGCGCAGTCTAAAGCCATCATTTATATGAAATCTCTGACATCCAATGCTTCCGTGTCAATTTTTTTTCTATTATTATTATTTTTCTTCTAGGATCATAAAACACAACAAGAGCTTAATATACTCAGGAAGAAGGGGTCTTGATGGCGGCTAGCAGTTCGGCCGGGGGCTCCTGTCGGTAGCCCTGGGGGTTATTTTTGACCCATCGCCACAGATCCTCGCAGGCCTTCTCCAGGGTGAGCTCGGTCTTCCAGTTGAGCTCCTTGTTGGCCAGAGTCGGGTTGGCGGTTAGGTCCAAGACATCTCCCTGTCGACGAGCGACGACCTCGTACTTCAGGTCACGCCCGACGACGGCGCTAAAAGCCTTGATCATCTCGAAAACGGTGCTGCCGCGGCCAGAGCCCAGATTCCAGGCCTTGACGCCGGGCTTGTTCTCGCGCAGGTAGTTGAGGGCGGCAAGGTGGCCGCGGGCCAGGTCGAGAACGTGGATGTAATCGCGGATGGCAGTGCCGTCGGACGACTTGTAGTCTAGTGTTCCGTCAGCAATGTGATGAGAAAACAGTAACTAGGCAACTCCGACATGGCCAAAAAAAAAAAAAAAAAAAAAAAAAAAAAAAAAAAAAAAAAAAAAAAAACATACCGTCGCCAAAAACAAGGAGCTTCTCGCGGTCGCCTGTGGCAACCTTGCCCAAGAGAGGCAGCAAGTTGTAGGGGACGCCCTGAGGGTCCTCGCCCATGATACCGCTGGGGTGAGCACCGCAAGGGTTGAAGTATCGGAGCAGGGCACCGTTCCACTGCTCAGAGGGCTTGCCGGCTTTCTTGGAGGGGTTTCGCTGCGCGTTGACCCAGTCGGTGATGACGTCCTCGATCATGGACTTTGTGCGGCCGTAAGTGTTGGTTGGACCGATGGGGCAATGCTCAGGAATGGGAATCATGTTGGGAAATCGAGTAGCATCGCCGTACACAGTGGCGGACGACGAGAAGACAATGTTGCTGACATTGTTGCGCTCCATGGACCGGAGGAGAGCTATGCTGCCGCCGACATTGACGCGATAGTACTCGAGAGGAATCTCACCCGACTCTCCAACAGCCTGGAACACCCGAGTGGGTTAGCGACTGGACACATGGCCTTGCATACAAGCCCAACCTGTTGCGGAGCCTGTCGCATTGCTGGAGGACAAAAAAAAAAGGGGGGGGAGGGAGGAGAGAGAGAGGGGAGAATCATACCTTCAGGGCTGCAAAGTGAATGACGCTGTCAATGGCGGGGTGTTTGGCGAAAACGTCGTCTAGAGCTTTCTCGTCGGTAATGTCGAGCTCGTAGAAGTCAGGTCGGCGACCGCAGATCCTCTCGATACGATCGACTGCGACTTTCGAGGAGTTGTACAGGCTGTCCACGATGACGACATCATAGCCGTTTTCGAGAAGAGTAAGGGTTGTGAAAGAGCCAATGTAGCCGGTGCCACTTTGTTGAGCAGAGGCAAAAGGAAAGATCAGCTCCTGGTCATAATAACACGGGGGGGGGGGGGGGGGGGGGGGG
>SRPZ01000397.1:0-24538 GCA_018360255.1 Claviceps maximensis
AATATATTACTAATTAAATAGTATATATATTTAATTACTATAGTATATTTAAATAGAAAGGTCTAAAGTTATATAATATATTTTATAAAGACTTTAAAGAATAGATTACTAAAGACTTTAGTAAGATTTATACTCTCTTAAAAAAGGATTTTTAAGACTTTCTTATTAAAAATAATATACTTATTAGAATTACCTATAGCCTCTATATAGCTACTATACTTACTAAACTTATTAAGGCTAATAAAGAGTAAATTAAGACCTAGTTCTCTAGTTAAGCTGCTTACTATTAACTAAAACCTATAATTCCTATAGCCCTATAACTATTAAGCCTAATTTATAGTATTTAATTAATTAATTAGTAAATACTAAAAGAAAATAGGTTAATTATACTACTAATCTATTAGTAATATAATATATAGAAAACTAAGTTATTACTACTAATAATAATAATAATAGTAATAACTAATAACTAAATATATTATATTTTTAAAGAAATTAATAAAAGCTATATAGTTAATAAAAAATATGGCGGAAAACTATATAACTTTATTATACTAAAGATAAATATCTTTAAAGACTAATATATATAAAATAATATTCTAGAGATACTATAGGTAAGAGCATTTCTAATTATATTAAAAGAAAATACCCTTACCTATTATCTTAATAAACTTACTAGAAAAGAGCTAATAATTAGAGAACTTACTAATGCTATTAAAAACTACTTTAAAACTAAGAGTAATTAGTAGTTTTATTATATTAAATAGAATAGTATTTCTCTTTATAAAATAATTACTAAGAACTCTAAGAAAACTAAGCTTTAATACCTTAACCTAATACTTAACTAGCTTTACTAAATCTATTATAGAATCTTTATAGCTTTTATAGTAAATACTAAACTTTAGTAATAACTAATTACTACTATTAATAGTATACTAAAATATAAACTTATAGTATTTAACCTTACTCTAACCTATAAAGAAGTTATTAAAGACCTTTAAAAGTATTTATATGCTAAAGAATTAATTATAATATCTTAGTATATAGCTTCTATATAATAACTAAAGAAAGTAATAAATAAGATAATATTTATAGATTAATGCTATAAGTAATTATTTAATTAGCACTTAAGTAGCTAAATATAATAAAAAACGCGCTTTTTTTATAAATACTTTATATACTATAAGAAAGAATATTAGTTAATATCTTATATAAAGTAAGAATAGTAGAAAGCTAAAGACTTATAATAATAAAGTAAGAACTATAAGGGTATACCCTTTAAACGCAGATTTAATGTATTTTTACTTAAGCTTAAGGGAGAAACTAAGGCCTTTAATACTATTAATAATAACTACCTAGCTTAGAAGGTAGCTAATGCCTTTATTATAGAAGCTTTAAGTAATACCTTAGCCCCTAAGCTAATATATATATAATTCTTTATATAATTACTATTAAATCTACTTAAACTATTTAATTAAGTAGATTTCTATAAGAAATTATTACCTTCTTAGGTAAAGTCCCTTTTATAAATACTTAAGAATAATATAGCTAACTATAAGAAATTTAGTACTAACCCTATACTATAGGTAGAATCTTCTAAGATAAATTATTTTATTATAGAAAACTAATATTTTAGTAATATTTTTTATAGAATTATACTAAATACTAGAGTAGCTAGGATTTTAATAGTAGGAATATAGTAAGCTACTATTTTATAGAAGCTAATGCTATATCTTAAGATTAAACCTACTAACTAATATAGAGTTAACTTTAGTACTAGTTTAGTAACTTCCTTAGAAATCTTAAGAGTTTCTATACTATTTAGAGCTATTAATTTCTATATTTTTAATATAGCTATACTATTCTTATTCTATATATTAAATATAGATTAGATAAATATAAAGCTTAAGAACCTTAAAAATATACTAATTTAAGGTAAAAAGAAGGTTTTTATTATATAGAAATAGGGATATTCTTAGTAAACTTTATAGGTAAATAAAGCTACTACTTTCTACCTCTTAGAAGGTAAAATTTATTAGCTTTATTAATAATTTAGCTATCTCTTAGTTATATAACTTATAAAGCTCTTAATAAGAGCTAGTAAGTTAGTATTCTATAGAATAATTAAGAGATTATCTTATAAATGCTATTAATATTAAATCTATAGTAAAGCCCTAGGAAGGTTTAAGTTTACCCTTAAAGATAATATAGACTTTAACTATAAGATTATTATTAATATTCTCTAAATTAATAATAGACCTATACTATATATAATTAATATAGTAACTATATTCTAAGCTATGCACTTCCTTAAGCTTTAGAAGTAGAAAGCCTATAATATATAGAATGCACTAAAAGAATACTAAATTAATAGTTATTTAGGCCCTCTAAATAATATTATTTATAATGCTAAAAAGAACTTTACTTCTATAGAATTCTAGTATATTATACGCTAAATAGCTATTAATATAAAAAAAGTTCCTATTAAAGCATATAATAGTATTAGGAAGGTTAAAAGATATTATATTTTACTTTAAAGAGCATATAATATTATTAAGAATAAGGTAGGTAACTACTTAATACCTCCCTAAAGACTATAAATAGCTATAAAAGCTATTAATAATTCTATTAAACCTAATAGTTTTATACTAACTTTACTTATATTTAGAGCATATTTATAAATAATAAATAATTCCTCCCTAAGCCTATTAATAGTATAAAGAGTAGCTTTATTAAGGAAAGCTACTAATAAAGCTTAGCATTACCTTATAAGGAGGTAAGTAACTAAAGCATTAAATATATAGAATAGCCTAAATACTATATTATTATATACACTTCTACTGTAATTAAAAGTCTATATTTAGCGTAAAAAAGGAGGTTAGTAAGGCCTATATAGGTTACTTTTAACTAATTATAAGACCTATACCTTAGATTTACCTTATAGTTTAATAAGATTTTAGTTAATAATAGTTAAGCTATACTACTATAATATAAAAGAAGAAGTAATTATAAAAAACTATAAAGAAGAGGAGAAAATTAAGGATACTAATAAGAATTAGGGCTAATTACCTATATAACTAAAATATTATAAATAAGGATAACTCTAGAAGCACTCCCTAATTCTAAACTATAAGGATAGAGAAATTAAAGGGGAAACTAGTAATAATAATAAAGAGCTTAGCACTATAAGCTTCCTTATAGTAAAGGAAAAAGGTAATTAGAAACTAGTAGTTAATCTTTAAAAATAAGGGATAATTACTACTAATAGAGAACCTTTTAAAGCATTTAATTAAATAGAAATTAAGGCTTTACTAGCTAGAGATATCTTTAAATTTATTATTTATAATAAAAAGAAGTATAGAAATTAATAGCTTTTTTATTCTTAAATAGTAAGAGAAGTTAAGGGAAAAGGCACTTCTAAGCCTTATAAGAAATTAAGACTTATAATATAAGGGCATAGTAATATTAAAAAAGCATGGATTTTAATATAATTCCTAATAATTTAATGTATAAGCTAGAGACTAATTATTACTTTAGCCCCTTCTTTAGCTAAAGACTGCATTTTCCTATAGCTATAAGATATTATATAAGCGTATATTTAGTTAGAAACCTTACTAAACCGCTTAATAATTGCGAAGTTACTAGTATAAATTACACATTTATACTTAAAAAATATAATTATAGAGGTAATTAAACCCCTCTATAGCATTATAGAAGCTAGTACCTATTAGTAGGTAATATACTTCCGCTATTATTATAAGAAGCTAATAATAATTACTTCTATATATAACCTTTATTTTCTAATAGCTTCTAAAATAATTAGATACTTTAATATAATTAGTATATAAATAAATAATACCCTTAGTCTTAGTAATAGAAAGTTTTTTAAGACTAAGGAGACTAAGTTAAAGAAAGTAGGATTTTTAGCAAAACTAAAGCAAATTCTAATGCTAATAGAACCCCTTATTTTTAATAGTTATATTTTATATAAACTTAATAGAAATTATATTAAACTCTATTAAAAAGGTTAAAGTAAGAAGCTTAAAGTTATTAACCCTAGAAAGCTAATTATAAAGTAGTAATATATTAAGTAAAGAGCATAAGGTATATATATATTATTAGTTTATTAACTAGAGGCTATATTTAACCTCTTTATTACTACTTAGGCCTAAAACCCTAATAAATCTAATATAATTAGATTAAATAAGAGGATTTAATAGCAAATATAGTATTATAATTATAAATTAAGGTATATTTTACTTAACCTTATTACTACTACTTTTTATATCTTTATAAATAGTTTCTTTATAAATAATAAGGACTTAAGCTTATAAATAGGATATATAATTATCCTTAGTAATAAAGAGAAGAGAAATAAGGCAGAATTTATACTAAAAGGTAATATTATAATATATAGCTTAATAAAAAGTAAAAGAGTTATAAGGAGCGCTCTTACCTCTAAGCTATATAGTATAGTCTAGAGCACTAATATTGCCTATATAATTAGTATAATGCTATAGACTATTATATAAAAACTATAGAATTTACTAATACTAATAATTATTTATATAGATTCTTTTTTACTATATAAGTGCATTATAAAACTTAGTATAATAAAGAAGAAAAGGCTAATAATTAATATTATAGTATTATATTAATTATATAAAAGGAGGGAAATTAAAGAGATTAGATAGATTAATAGCAATAATAATATTGTAGATGCTATAATAAAATTATCTCTAAATTAAGCCCTTAAGGTGTTTATTAATAAGAATAGAGCTATAATCTATGTAAAAAAGTAAGTAAAGTAAATAGAGAAAAGAAGAAATATATAGAGAGACTAAACTAAAATACTTATAGCTAAGCATCTAATCTAATAATTAACCACAAGTTTAATGCAGGAATATATAGTAATTATAAGCAATTCCTCTCTTTCTATAAAAGAGAGAATTCTAAGTATTAGAATTACTGCATAATCCGGGATAACTAACAATGCTTAGAACCACTAGGAATGACTGGATTTTACTATAGGGTAACCTAGGGATCTAGTATATCTAATTAGTTAATTAAAATATAGAGTTTTTACTACCTTAAGCAGTATTTTTAACAGCATTTTATAAGGCCTTCTATAGCTATAAAAAGCCTTATTAAGTACCATAGATTATTATAGAAATCAGACCCTTTTATAATAATTATAGCCCTGCCTAGTGATCCGGATCTCACATATAAAGACTATGTATTCCTATTGATAAATATCTAGCAAATCCTTAGGAATACCAACAGTTAATCTTAATACTATAGTTATATATAAAATCTACATTAATTAGTAATTTTAGTATAAGCTTCTCTATTATATTTATAGTAATAATAAAATAACTAAATACTATTTTACCTTAGGCTTTATCTTTAATATAAAAATTAAAAGTTATTATTTTTATAATATAAAAAGAGAAGTTTACTTTATTTATAGATTTAGGCTTCTAAGTTCTTTATTAAATATTATATTTATTCTTTAGAAGCTATTCTTTATTAATAAAGATTAATAAAGTTTCTATATTAAAATAAATTTTATAATCCTTATTTTAATTATTAAAATAGAGGTTTACCTTAAGATAAGTAATTACCTTTTACTTTCTAGTAATTTTAATTTAGTAAAATTAGGCTATAGCTTTAATAACCTAATTATTTATAAGTCTCTTTAAAGCTATAATTTATTTATAATAAAGTATAGGGGAGAGTTTAATATAGAAAGTATTTATAAAGTTAGACTTTTTCTCTTTTAACTTACTTATAATAATACTATTCTTAATTATATAGTATTTTAAGGCTTAAAAATAGAATTCTTTTACTTTAATATTAAAACCTTCTATTATAGTAATATAATTTATATTATTACTATCTTTAAGGGCTTATTTTCTATAAAAGTAGGGTTTATAGCCCCTATAGTTATACTATTTATATTAAGAGAAGCCTTAGTAGTAATAGGTATTCTCTTTATACTACTTTAGAGTAGTTACTTCTTTAATATTTAAGCTTAGTAATAGTATACTATTACTAGCTTTATTAGGGGACTACTGTTGAAAATAACAGCATTTTCAGGGGTCTTCCCTAGTTATTAGTGCCCTATTATAGGCCCCTAATACAGGGCCTTATAGGGGAAGTTAGCCTAAGGTAACTTAGCTATATTATATATATACACACACTACTAACTTCCTAGTCTATAATTAGTTAGTAAATTTAATAGCTATAAGGACTTACTTTTCTTAGATTATCTAATTAAATAACTTTTATTCTAGCATATATAATAGCTATTATCCTAGCCTAATAGCTATATATAATAACTTTTATAAAATTAAATTCTAACTATATTTTTAGGTATAACTAAAAGAATTATATACTATAGAATTAGAAAGTAAATATAAGGAAAAAAGGCTACTTATATTAGCTAACCTAGCTACCCTATAACTAGCTTTAAGGCTAATTTATAGAATAACTAAGGATTTATAAAAAGTCTTATAACTAAATTCTTAGTTATTAAAATTAGGGCTTTTAAATAGTATATTTAGATTATTTTTAATTTTTTAAGTAATATATAGTATTTTAGAAAAAAAACTAAAAAATATATATATTAGTACCTTATTTATATAGCTATAAGTTTATTTTTTTATTTTTTTATATAAATAAATTATATAGAAAATAAAAAGTAGCTTATAAGCCCCTCTTTATAACTTAAATCTACTAATAGGGTTAGTAGGTATATAAAAAAAAAAGAAAATTCTCTCTTATAAGTATTTTAATTATAATAAACTATTAAAATAGCTTATAGCTACCTATAGCTATAAACTAATACTAAATATTATATTTTTACTACTTTATTATAAAATTTAAAGTATATTTTCTATACTATAAGTTATATAAAAGCTTTTATTTAGATTTATAGCTAGTAAGTAACTATAGTTACTATATATATATTTTAGTAAAGCTAAGTATAGAGTGTATAGAAATAATAATAAACCTACTACTTTTAAGCTTACTACCCTTAAAAGTAAACTCCTATTTATAATCCCTAATTTCTAATAGGTTATAAGCCTAGAAAAGATCTTTTAGTATTAGAAAAATTTACTACATTTTATATATATTACTATAAATTTTTATTAATTCTAAATATTCTAAAAATTATAAGAAAAGAAGTTTTTTCTTTTATAAAATAGAAAAGAATTATAAATAAAGGCTTTCTCTTTCTATAAAAAAAGAATTTATAATTTATACCCTTTACTCTATAGTATACTATACTATAAATTAAAGAATTTAAAAGCTTTTTTTTCTATAAAAAATAAAAGGAAATTATAAAAAATTCCTATATTTTATAATATAGTAGAAAATTACTTTTTTACTATAAAAACTTATAAACTATATACTTTATAAGTAAATTTACTAAATTTCTTAATTTATTAGTAATTTATTTACTATAAATTAGCTATAATAAATACCTAATAATAGTAAGGCTAGAGTGCTATATAGAACTTAGAGTTAATCTAGGCTAATTATATAACCTAATAAATTACTAGCTAAAATAAAGTAATAAATACTATTATATAGTAGCTATAAGCTTTTACTACTGCTATAAATTTATAAAAATTAGCCTTAAAGCTAGTTAAGGAGTAAATTTTAAAGCCTATTATAGTAAGTAACTAACTTACCTTAAAGGGCTTATCTTTATTAAATTCTTTTAATACCTTTATTATTAAAGATTTTAATAAAAAAGTATATAGCTTTTTAAAAGCTATTAGATTAAAGGGGCTAGAGAACTTTAATTAATAAAAATAAGCTCTATTTATTTAATTTAGAGCCCTAGAAATGCCTTAGTTTCTAGAAAATCCTAAAATTAGTAATAATTTTAGTAATTTAAATTAAGCTATAATTCTTATATTATTAAGAGATAGCTATATAAAAGGGCTTTAAAATACTATAATTTAGTAAAGAATTTCTTTAAAAGCCTATAATTTACTTATAAGGTAGTATTTTTAAAGTACTAAAATATAAAAAGGCTTCTTATACTTTTAGTTCTATACTTTAAACTTTTAAAATTATAAGAATACTCTAAAGGCTTTTAATATAGTATTTAATAATTTACTTACTAAACTAGCTATTTCTAATATTTTAATAGTAAAAGTTAACTAAGTAAATTAGTATTTATAAGTACTAAAGTTAACTTTTTCTTAGTAGGCTAAAAGATAATATTTCTTTATAAGAATTAATAGGGCCTTAGGGGCCTCTATAAAGGTATTAAATCTATAATTCCTTATAGTAAATTTATTAAAGAAATAAAGAAATAAGAGTTTTATAGTAATAAAAGCTTTAAATTATAAAGCTATTATTACTAAAAATTTAGTAAATAAGAATTCTAAAGAAAATAAGAATTTCTATTCTAAAAAGAATAAAAAGAATAATTCTAAAGAAAATAAAAATAATTCTAATTTCTTTAAGCTTAATTTTTATAAGAAAAAAGGTAAGCCTTAAAAAAAAATTACCTAAAAAAAAATAAGTTTTAAGAGAGGGCTTTTATACTAGGAAATTTTAATTTAGCTAGTAATATTATAAAACCCTATAATAGTAGTTTTTGTTATGGTCTAGCCTAGAAGGCAACTGCTTTCTAGTAACAATAGAGTTATTATTAACTATAAGGAAAGAAGGCTCCTTCCCTTTACTAGCACTGCCTTTACTTTAATATAACTAGGTCTTCTTATATACCCTATAGTTATATAACCTACTGCTACTATAGCTCTATTTAGGCTCTAGTCTAGATCTAAGTATTAAGCTTAAATTTATTATATAGCCCCTCTTTTACTTATATCCCTATAGTAGTTAATATTTAAGGTAAGATAGTAGGACCCTAAACTTTAATCTAAAACTACTCCTTAAGCTATTACTACTATATATCTATATAGTTCTAATTTATAGAGTAATTTAGTATAAAATCTACTATTATAAGTATTAGTGCTATAGGCATATAGTTAGTAGTAAATTTAGTTATAAATATAGTCCCTAGCCCTCCTTCTAACTATATAACTATACTTTCTTACTCTTATTTATATATATAAAAATAACCCTACCTTATATATTTTCTATCCTTCCCTTCTTTTTTTATTATTATTAAAACCCTTATATTAATAGTATAAATCCCTTATTTAATTTAATTATCTCTACCTTTCTATATTCTACTAAGTAATAGCTATAACTAAGCCTAATACTATAATAACTCCTATTAGGAGCTAGTATATTATACCCTAATATCCTTAGTTATTATTATACTAATTTATTAATTTAGTAAATATATTAGCTACTACTAGTATACTTTCCCCTTCCCTTAACCTCTCTAGCTCTAGCTATAAGGTTATAAGCTATTATAAAGTAGTATTAAGGTTAAAAGATAAGAAGTATACCTTAGTTATATAGAAGTATATAGGGTATTAGTTTTATTATAACTATACTATAAAAAATAAATACTTTTACTATAGCTATAGTCTATAAACTTCTTATATAGTATATTAAGTAGTAAAGAGGCCCTACTTTTAAGAGAAGAAGATCTTTACTACTTACTTTATTATTTACTATATTACCTATAATATAAAGAATATAATAAAGTAAAACCTTATTATTAAGACTCCTACCTCCCTTACTAATAGTAATAAAAAAGTAACTAAAGTTATTTTAACTTAAGACTTCTAAGACTATATTAAGTAGTTTATAAACTTATAGGCTACTATAAAGCAATAGGCTATTACTTTAATACTTACTTCTAGCTTTATACTTACTACTACTCTTTATAAGATATTATACTATAGTAAAGTAATTATTCCTAGCCTATTTAAGGTATATAGCTATAATAAGGGCACTATATAATAGAAAGCTACTATTTACTATCTTTAGTAATAACTAAAGCTAGCCTATATTTATAACTAAAACCCTTATAGTTTTAAGAACTTAGAGTAAACCCCCCCCCCCCTAAGTTATTAGAGTTAGATAAGTAATAGCTAGCACCTAGTTAGCGTTATAAAAGGGGTTATATTATACTATAGTATTATTATATATTATATTTACTACCCCTAGAGATAAGGTTAATAAAATATTTCCTACTATTTACTATAGTTTATTATATATAAAGGGATTGCTTTATTATAACTTAAATTATACTAATACCTCTATATTAAGAAAATTCTCTAGTAGCTTCTATATTAGCTATATATAACCTACCTATTTAACTAATATATTATACTAATACCCTTATTTATATATATTCTTTATAGCTAGTATTTCTTCTATAGTAAACTCTATAAGCTTAGAGTTAGACTTAGGAAGTAAGGACTATAGCTCTAGTTAAGAATCTATAAGAACCTAAGAAAGTAATAGGTCCTTAGAAGTGTATTTTATAAAATTAATATAAAAGACTAGATATATATTATTAGGAATATTAAGGCAAACTATAAGTAATAAGAGTACTTTAATAATATAGTATTTAGCTATAACCTAGTTAAGCTTCTTACTTAGCTAGCTTAAATAAATATACTAAAGGTTAAGCTATATAAAGTTACTTACCTAGTACTACTTAGCTAAATACTATAATTAATTAGCTATATTTTACTAGTATTATTATATAAAGTTAATAGTAGCTTATATAAGTTATATACCTTTATATATATATTTAAGGAATAAGGTTACCTACCCCTTTAAAGATATAAGGCTTTTAACTAGAGCTAGCGTATATTAGACTAGCTTAATATTAAAGCTATAAAGCACTATATAGGCTAATAATTCTATTATAAATAAGATTTTATTATTAAGTATAAGTTAATAAGTAGGTAAGTAGTAGGACTAGTTAAACTATAAAAAGGCTATAACTATATAAAGGATAGCCTATACCTCCTAGTTAGTATATTTAGTACTACTATTAGTCTATAGGTAGTATACTATTAATAGTAAATATTATACCTTAGTAAGATTATATAAAAATAACTAAAATTTACTTACTTAGTCTAAGCCTTAATTTAAGATAATTTAGAAAGGGAAGCTATAAAACTATTACTAGTAGTAAAGAAAATATTTAGTATAAGCTAAGGTATTTATACTTATTATTACCTCTAGCTAAATATACTTAGAGAGCTAGTTAATAATTACTATAAGGTATTTAAGCCTTATTTAATCTTCTACTAATAAGTTAGTTATAAAGTCTATAAATATCTAAGACTAGTATCTATTTAGGGCTAGAATTAGTTAGAGTAAGCCCTACTATAAGTATTAGCTCTTTTGCCCCCTATAGTAGTAATAATTATATATATAATAGGCTATATTAGTAAATATACTATTCTAATAGTACTCCTAATATAAGGCTTAGAAAGTAGTGTTTTTCCCTAGGTAGCTAAGTATTAAAGAGTTATAAGAATATTAGATTAACTATATTATAAGTAGCTTATACTTTAGTACCTAAAGATAGCTATAAAAGGAGAGTACCCTATAGGCATTAGTTATATACTTAGTAATTTACTATTATAAGGTAGTAGCATTAAAGAAGCTTCTTAGGCTATATATAATATTATTTAGCTTAGCTTAGTAGGACTTATTTAATACTATACCTTAGTTTTATAAGTTAGCTATATAATTATTAGTAAAGATATATTAGCTTAAAGGTAGCATTCTTTACTTTAGTAGTAATAATAAATTATATAATATAGGGTCCTTATACTTAGAGCCTAACTAGCATTTTACTATACTAGTAATATATAAAATTATTAAGGGCTAAAGAATATATTAAGGGGGTAAGGCCTTATTCTATATATCCTAGTTTTATTAGAAAAGTATATTAGGGTAGGAGGCTTATATCCCTAGGTAGTATTATAAATAGTAGTTAAATATAAATAAAAACTCTACTTATTATACTTACTACTTAGTTATAGTCTATAGTGCTATAAAATACTTTAAGTTTTTATAGTCTATTAGAATTATAAATAGTTATACTACCCTATATAGCTTAGCTAACTATACCCTAAGGTAAGATATAATACTTAGTAGCTCCTTATTATAAATAATATAATTCTTCTTAGCTAATATAAGGTAAGTAAAGTAATATATTACTAAATAAAGAATACCCTTAGTATTCTACTAGGAAAGGTAGCTACCTAATACTTTACTTAATATATTAGACTTAACTACTATATTCTAGTTAGAATTCTATTATACTAAGATAGGGTAAGTTATAAATATATCTTTTAGCTACTAAAAGGTAGCTTTATATTTATCTATTTATAAAAAGGGTATACTTTTCTTTATTAAAGCTAAGAGTAGTTTAATAACTATAGTAAAGTTTAGTATAAATTTATAGTAAAAGTTTATAAACCCTAGAAAACTTTATACTCTTTATATATATTTAGGGGATTTCTAGTTATAAATAGTAGTAATTTTCTTAGGGTTAGGGTATAGGGCCTATTCTATCTAAATAATAAATCCTAGGTATTTAACCTTCTTTATAGTAAAGCTATACTTCTTAATATTAAGGTTTAAACTAGCCTAATATAAGTAGCTAAGAACCTTTTATATATAAAATATATAATTCTATTATAATTCACTTATATAAATAAGGATATTATTAAGGTAAGCTATAGTATAGTTACTTAATATATCTTCTAGTGCCCTATTAATATACTACTAAAAAGTTATTAGGGCATTAGCTAGGCTAAAAGGGTATACTAGCTACTTAAAAAGGCTAAACCTAGTATAGAAGGTAGTAAGGTACTTATTACTTTCTATAATATATAACCTATAGAATATTACTTAAATATTAAGCTTTATAAACTAGTATATATAGGCTAAGAAATATAGTATTTCTTTTATAAGTAAAAGAAGGTAGTAGTTTTAATCTATAATTTTATTAAGGGTATAGTAGTTTATATAGAACTACTACCCTTCTCCTACCTTCTTTATTAAAAGTATTAGTACTATAGCTAAAGAAGAGAAGGCTTTAATTTAGCCCTTATTTATAAGGTTAATAATTTATTTCTATATTTCTAGTAAGTAATTATATAGTATATTATAAAGGGGGGCTTATAGAAGCTTCTAAATAAAGCTATTCTTACCTTACTATAGCTTAATATAATAATCTAATTTACCTTTATAAAGGGGTAGGGTATTAGCCTTAGCTTTATTAAAAAGGTTAATAAAGTTATATAGCTAGGGTAGAAGCTTAGATATAAGGTTACTAGTAGGTATTAGGTTAGGTATTATTAATACTAATAAAATAGTATTAATTTCTTTTAGGCTTATAGTTAAAAGCTATACTAGCATTCTTATCTTCCTTACCCTATAGACTAGGGCAGTATAGGTTAATCCTAGGATTATATATATAGGGTATTCTATAGTCCTTTAGTTAGAAGTATAGACCTAGAAATCACCCCTTATTCCTATAGTTAGTAACTGCTTTTTTATATATAATATAATATTATTTTAGGTAAGCTAGGGTAACCCTAAAATATAATTATATATAAGCCCTAGAATAATATAAGTAGAGATTAGAAATAACTAGCTATTAATATTTACTTAAAAGTATATTATATATATAACCTATAGTGCCTAGCTAGAGTTATATAAAGGTTATAGTATAACCTCTATAGCTATTTAAACTAAGTATAGTTATATAAGAGAAATATATAGAAAGCTATACTTTTAGGCTATATATTTACTTATAGCTATAAAACTATTATACTTACTATTTACCTATACTATTAAAAAAAAGAAGCTATTATAAAGAATTAGTAGTAAAAAAGGAGGTATTTTTATATTCTTTTTAATATCTCTATAGTCTATTTCTATATTATTTAGGTATATATAAGCGTTTATAATATAGCTATTATTACCCCCTTTATAGAGACTTATACTAAAGGGTTATTTTTTTCTACCTTTTTTAGCTTTATCTCCTTATTAAAGAGTTTATAAACTTAGATATTAACCCCTTAGGTAGGATAATAAGGTAGAAGTATATAGTAGTTAGAGATATAGTGCCCTATACCCCTATATTATAGGCATTATCCCTTAGCTCTCTATTATTCTATTATTTTAAGTAATACCTATTAAGTATATCCTTAGGTAAAGCCCTTTTTTAATTAAAAGGTGCTAAATATAGTATAGAAGCCTATTAAGTTAATACCTATTATTATAATATTCCCTTTAATATTATAGCCTAAGAGCTAATAATAGTAAGCCTTAGCCCTCTTCTTTAAATAGTAAGAGTTAAGGTTAAAAGTAATACTATAGTAATAGGCTACTACTATATTATAGTTTATATATAGTATATTTTACTTAATATAGTAATCCCTTATCTATTTATTAAGTATAGTATAGAGCTTTATAAGCTTAACTATATTAGCCTAATTAATTCCTTCTATAAGAACTAGCTTCTACTTAAAATAAATATAGAAGTCTATAAAATATTTATTTAAGTATTATTTAAGTTAGTTAAGCTTAGAAATAGCTCTCTCCTTCTAGTAAGGGTTTATATATATAGTATTAAAATACCTAAGAAAGTAGTTAAGGTTATAATAAAAGGTATTTCCTAACTTAAAGAAGGGCATAACCTATACCTATATCTTTAAACTAAGGTTCTAATATATAAGGAACTATTTATTATAGTTATTGCTAATAAAGTCTAAGTTAGCTTATAGTTTATAGGCTATAAGGCTTTACTAAGCCTAGAATACTGCCTTATTATTATTATAGAGTGTATTTATTAGGAGGGGTTTATATTTAACTCTTTCTTAAGTAAAGGGATTTACTAAAGCCTAACTAAATATAGCTAGTCCTACTATAGGTATTATTATAGGCGTCTATTAGTATAGCTCTTTAAGCTATACTATTTATTATACTAATAATTCTTATAGGTATAGTAGTTCCTATATTTTATTTATTATAGCTAAGGGGCTTATATAGTTAGGATCTATTTACTATTCCTATTTCTATTATCTATAAAGTATTATAAGTAATAGTTAATAATTATTATAGTTTAGCTTAAAAGGTAACTGCTTTTTAGTAATAATAAAGTTATTATTAACTATAAGGGAAGAAAGCTTCTTCCCTTTACTAGCACTACCTTTACTTTAATATAACTAGGTTTTCTTATATACCCTATAGTTATATAACCTACCGCTACTATAGCTCTGTCTAGGCTCCGGCCTAGATCCGAGCATTAAGCTCGAATCCATTACAGTTTTAATACTAATAAAAATAAGGATTTTTCTAATTTTAGTACTAAATTTAAGCTTAAAGATAGAATATTTTTTAAGGCCTTTAATTTTAGCTATAAAGTTATAAAAAATACCTTACTTTATAATATAGGTTTTACTATATATTTAGTAAACTCTAAGAATAATTTTATAAGCTATATATTTTATAAAAAAGAGAATTTAAACTTATTTTTACTAGTAAAAAACCTATATACTTTAAAGGCTATAGAAATACTAAATTTCTAGTTTTATATTAATAGAATCTAAATAAATATAGGCCTCTTACCCTAAAGAATACCTTATATTTCCTAAAGCTTAATATAAATATAATTAATAGCTTAAAGCACTATATTTTTAGGGGTTATATTAATAAAAATGCTTTATTTTTAGCTAATAAGTCCTATATTACCCTTTTAAATATAAGAAAAAATAGCTTCTTTTTAGAAGTAAAAGAGTAAGAAACCTCTAAATTATATCTAAATTAAATTAATAATTATTACTATTTTTTAGGCTATTTTAGCTATAAAATATAAAGTAGATTTTCCTACCCTATAGAGATATAGCTTCTTTTATAAAAGCTAATTTAGGCTAGTAAAGTAAAAGAAATTATAAGGGATTTTAGTAACTCTAAGAGCTTAAAATTTAATTTAGCCCTTTCTTCCCTAATACTAATAGCCTTTAGCTAGGTACCTTTTATAGCTAAAAAGCCTGCTAAAATTAGTAGTAATTTAGCTAATTATAGGCTATTAAATACTAAAAAACTAGTTATAAAAGCTTTAAATAGCTTAGCTATTAAATAAGCTACTAAAAAATTAATACCTTTTATAAAAAAGGCACTAATAGCTCCTTAAAAGGCTTATAGTTCTTAAGTAACCTAATAAGAAGCTAAGAAAAAAGGCCTTATAATCCTATAAAGCTCTAAGCTTATAGGTAATTTTATAAAAAGCCCTAAGCTCTTAAGTAATAAATCTATAGATTTAGGCCTAGAAAAGTATTAAAAGTTACTTAAATTAGCTAGAATTTAGTATATTAAATTAAGGTATATTAGGCTCCCTTTACTTAAAAAGACCTCCTTAATAACTAAAGAAATACCTAACTTATTTAAGGTTAAAAATAAGGACTTTAATTACCTAGCTTATAATTAAATAAAAATAGTTAAAAGACCCTTTAAAAATCTAATTATAAACCTCTTTAAAGCTTTAAATAAACTAAAAAGGGATATAGTAAAAATAAGCCCTATACTTTATAATAAATGCTCTATATATCTTATTTTAATAAATAAAAAAACTTAATATAAATAGTATTTCTTAATGCTTAATAAAGAGAAAAATACTATATATTTTATAATAAAAAGATTTTTTAGGTTACTAAAATCTAATTTTAATACTTACTTTAAATACCTTTATTTTAATAAAGGTAAAGAGATTTATTTTTAAAGCTAAAAATAGCTAGCTAAAAAGGGAATAAAATTTACTACTTTTTTTCCTTATATTTATAAGTAAAATAGCTTAATAAAGTATTTTATCTAACTTATTCTTAATAGACTATAGGCTACCCTATAGTAATTAGGTTTATCCCTATTTTTGGAGAATTTTATTATTTTTATTATTATTAATTTAATTAATTTAACTATAAATTCTACTAAGCTATAAAGCCTAGTATAGTTACTTACCCTTAATTTAGAAAATTAAGTATTAAAGCCTAATTTTAGTGCTTTAAAAGCTATTAGCTTATACTATAAGGTTTTAATTCTACTAAAAAAAAGACTTAAAGCTTATAAGCTAGCCCTTAAAAAAATAGTACCTAAAAGACTACTAGCTATACTAAAGTCTAAGACCTTTTTAGTTTATATTTCTTTTAAAAGACTAATAACTAAGACTAGCTTAGGTTATTTAAGTAAGAGTAAAATAAAGGGAGGGTTATTTAAGAATAATATATAGTAATAACTCCTATAAATTAGGAGTTTAAGTCTATAAATATAATAAAAATAACCTACCCTAGGCCTAAGGGGGGTGCTTTAGGGGTTTACCTAATCTTTATAGCTAAGGCTTTTTAAAATTAAATAGTAATATTTACTAAGAAGTATTTATAAAAGCTTTAGAATTAAGGTATAGTAGAAAACTAATTATATAATGCTAAGGTTTAGGCATTAAAGAATAGTAACTAATATTTTCTACTAGAGGTAAAAATAAAGTAGTAAATTATAAATTATAGCCTTAGTACCTATAGGTTATTATTATTCTATAGGTAGCTATAAGCACTATAGTTTAAGCCCTTAATAATATTACTTATTTATTAGGTATATAAGTCTCTTTTATTAGGTTACTTAGGGAAAAATACTACTTTTTAGGCACTATATTATAATTACTATTAGAAGGGTATATTTAGTAATATTATATATTACTTATAGAATTATTACTGCTTTATAGGGTAAAAAAGCTACTTACTATAGTAAGGCTTACTAAGCCTTATACTAGCCCTAAACTAGTATTAGTTATAAATCTTAGTAAACTTTATAATAGACTTACTAACTAAAATAAAGGTAGTATTATATTACTTAATAATTATTATTAATTATTTATTTAAGTATATTTAGTTAGAGATAATAACTATAATAGCTATAGAAGCTTATATTTAAAGGTTTCTTAACTATTAGTAGTAATTTTATAGCTTTTTTTAAAGTATAATCTTTAACTAGAGATTAAACTAAGTAGGGAGCTTTTAGTTAGCTCTATACTTTTTAGTAAAGATAGAGTAGCTATTATTTACTTTATATTACTTCTAAATAAATAGTAAAATAAAGTAAGCTAACTAAAAGGTTTAAGTAATATTATATACTATTATAGAATTCTCTTAATTTAACTAGCTCTCTTACCTCCTAGCTTATTAGCTAGCTTTAAATAATAAAATATTTATAATAACTAGTATTAGTGCTAACTTAGCGCTTTATAGGTTTAATATAGACTTAGTTTAATATACTATAAACTTAGTATAAAGCTAGATATTACTTAAGGGGTAAGTAATTTAGTTTATAAAATATCTATAAAAAGAAACTTAACTTACTTAGGTAGTAATTAACTTTATATAATAATAATAATAAAATACTATAAACTACTTTTATTATTTAGTAAAGAAATTTCTTATAAGTAATAAGGTTTAGCTAAGCCTATAGTATATTAAAATAAACTAGCTAAGTAAGAAGCTTAACTAAGTTATAGTAAAATATACTATAATAGCTACTTTAATACCTTTAATAATATACTTAAATATACCTAGGGGTATTTATTTAGTTTTCTATATTAACTTACTAAAGTATATAGTAAATAACCTACTTTTATTATAGATTTAGTATAATTCTAAGCTAAGCCTCTTAGTAATATAGCTAGAGAATAACCTAGCTTTTATAGAGTTTAAAATAAAGAAAATCCTAATAATAAAGAATATAAAAGAATAAAGTTAGTACTATAATATATTAGTAAAGTAAGTAAGTTATATATAACTAACTTAGAAACCTTTAGAGAGTATTATTAATACTAAAGCTTTAGCTAAATTTAAATTATATTAAGGTAATATAAGGTTATATAATAGGCCTATAGCTTAATATATTAATTTTAGAGTATACTTATAGTAAGGCTTTAATAGACTTTAATAGGTACTTATATAAAATTCTTTTTTTTTTACTATTTATTTCTTAAGCTTTATTTATTCTTTATTTTTATTCTTTAAGCCTTTTTCTTTCTTTCCTTTATTTATAGGTATAAAGTAATACTAAGAAGTATTAAAGTAGTTTAGTACTCTTAGGTCTATAGATACTAGCCTTACTTTAAGTAAAAAAAGAGGCTTTTATTTATTAAGGCTTAGGTAGGTTTAGGTTTTTAAATAAAAAATAATAATATAAAACTTATTAGCTAAGGCTAGGATATAGTTAAGTAAGGGGTAGGGGTATTAGGGGCTAGAACTAGGGCTAGGCTAGAGTTATAGTATATAGGGTATATTAATAATAGAGTAATAGTATTACCTTTATAGTATATTATTATTAGTAAGAAAGGGATTAATAAGGGCCTTATAATAATATTTTAGTAATAAACTATTAATAGCTTAGGTAAGGTAATATTTATATAACTTCTTCTAGATCTTTATATAATAATAGTATATAAGTAATTCTTATAATATAATAAAGCACTAAGGGGTTTTAATAAGGGAAGGGTAAGCACTAAATAAAGTTAGAGTAGGTATAGAGAGAGTATAAAGGGATAGAGTTATTAAGTAAGTAGTTAGTAATATTATAGGGGTGCTAAGGGATATAAAGGCTACCCCTACCTTACTAATAATAGTATTATTATTAGAGGCACTAGCGCTAAAGAAAGCTTTATTACTAGTAGGGATAGGTACTTTAATAGTAGTAAGTATAAAGGTAATTGTTAGGACTAGGGTAGCTAGGTAAAGGTAATAGGCATATATTATATTAATTAAAGCTTACTTCCTCTAAGTTATATATAGTAATAGCTATACCCTATATAGTTTATAGCAAAGTATAAGTAAGTTATATATATAGCTATTATAGTAGGTTATATATAAGGTTATTACTTAATAGTTATATATATATAAGGCTATAATATATATGCATTATAAGGCTCCTTATAATTACCCCCCCTTCTATAGTTACTATCCCTAGTAATAATATACTTATTAATTAATTAATAGCTATTAGCTAGTTTTACTATATTAGTAAAAGTTAAAATAATAATAATACTATATATATAGCCTAACTATAAAGACTATACCTCTTCCCTAGCCTTTTATTATATTTTCCTTCCTTTTTATTATTACTATTACTATTATTACTATTACTAATACTACTATTATTATTACTATATATCCCTCTATTTTCTCTATTAGAATGCTATTATATCTATAAATATTAAGCTTTATTTATACTATTACCTCTACTATATATATATTATATATAATAACTTTAAGAAATATCTACTATTTAATATTAAACTAATATAGTTAGCTTATAAGTTCCTTACTAACCTATTTATAAGTAGTAAAGTTTATACTATAAAATAGTATAAATAATATACTATATACTTAGATTCTTATAAGCTAGTATATATAATATCTATAATATTATAGGTTATTTATTAATAGTTTATAGCCTTTACTTATAATAATAGGTAACTAAACTACTACCCTTAAGGTATATAACTAGCTAAAGACACTAGTCTAAGCCTTTACTAGTATAATAGCTAGTAAGGCTAGCGCTAAAATGCTAGTCTATGTTTTTTATAATAATATACACTATAAGATTATATACTTATTACTTATATTACTATATAGCTTTAACTATATTAACTAAGCTTACTAGGTAGCCTTTACCCTAATAGGCTTAGCTAAATTATTTATTATAAGTATTTTTACCTATATATTACCTTAATTTTACTAACTTTTAAGCTTAAAATATATAAATAGTATATAATAAGTATATTATTATAAAGTAATAGCTATATATTACCCTTTTCTTACTAATCCCTCTTAGTATTATATATTTAGACTTTATATTTATATACTATATATTTACTCTATATTTACAAATACTTTAGTAGCTAAATTATAATATATTAATAGTAAAGTAATTTAAGTAATAGTAACTAAATATATAGTTAGGGAATTCTAAGTATATTATTTAGGTAGTAACTATACACTAAGTTTATATTACTATTACTAAGGCACTATAGAAGAATACTAATAGTAAAATCTAGGCTTTTAATATATCTTTATAGTCCTAAATACTAAAGTCTACTATTAGTACCTTCTTTATAGCCCTACCTAAGCTATAAATAGTTATTTAGCTTATTTCTTAGTAGTATTTATATAAGTATTATTTTATATAGAGGTAGTGTTTTATTATATCTTTTTTTCCTTTTAATATAAAATATAATATTTTTAAGTAATATAATACCTATATATTACTAGCTTATTATAATTTATAACTCTTTTTTACTACTTTTTTTTATATACTATAAGAAGCCTTAGTATATATATATTTTCCTTAGCTACTTACTAATTATATTTACTTAGCTATCCCTTTTATTTTACTAAATAATAAGTATTTTTTTATATCTCCTTTTTATTTTAAATATTATTTAGCTTATACTCTTTATCCTAGTCTTTTAGGTTTAGTAATACTATTTATTTACTACTTTTTACCTATTATTTCTATAGCTTTAGAAAGGAGATATAAAAGATATTATATAGTTATATATACTGTGACGGGCGGAAAAGAGAACACCACACTACACACCTAAAAGTGAGGGTATACATACAAATGCAGTTATTGCCCTATTGTATTCTATAACCTTTAATATATATAGAATTAGCTTTAAGCTAATAAAGCTATAAAGAAGAAGGTTAGTTAGAGAGAGCTTTTTCTAATTAAATAGTTTAGATTATTAGAAGTTAGGAATAATAATTATAGAATAAAATATAAATAGTAATTATACCCTAGTAGTAACTAGGTTTATATAAGAGTAGTATTATAGTAATAGATACTTTTATACCTATACCCTAGGAAAGAAAATAGAAAAATAGCCTAATTTTTTAACTATCTAAGGGTATAGGCCCTTTTTTATAGTATTTAATTAAATAGTCTAACTATACTATGCTAAGGTCTTACTCCCTTAGCAGCTATAATACCTTCTTCTAAATTACCACAGACTATATTCCTTTTACTATAATATAATACCTCCCTAGGCTTATAGTAGTATAAAAATAACTATAAGCTAATAAAATAATACTTATAAAACCTAGATAAAATAAAAACCTTCTAATTAAATAATTTTATACTATCTCTTAGTTTAAACTTATATTTTTAGTTCTTTTTAATAATTCTAGTATTAAAGGACTTTCTTATACCTTATAATTATAGTGTGTTTTCTTTAGTATAATAGGCTATTTCTTTAGTATAATAGGTTAGCTATTAGTAGTATTATAATATTACTAAGCTCTTTTTATATATAAGTCTATACCTTATTTAGCTCTTTTTACTTTATTTTATACCCTTATTATAACTTCCTTTTAAGCTTTATAGTAAACTAGTTTTAAAGGGATAATTAATATATATATACTAGAGCTAGGAGAGAAAGCTAGAATATTACACTAGGGAATTTTCTTTTTATATAGCTTTAGTAATAGACTTATTATAATAATATAGGCTATAGGCTTAAGATTAATTTCTTTTATAGCTACTATTAGTATAGAATATTCTAGATTCTATTCTTCTACTTCTAGCTTAATAAAGCAATTAGCTTATTACTAATTAGTATAATTAGTATTTTATAGCTTTTAATATAATACTATTTTAATTCTATTCTCTTTTTTAATATACTAAGCAATAGTATTATCTAGTTCTTACTAAGCCCTTCTTATAAATTCCTCTTAATATTACTAATAAAGGGCCTTTTTTTATTCCTAAAAACCACTAAATAATAGGGTAGAAATTCTAGAGAATTCTATAAAAGTACTTAAAAATAATATACTTTTCTTATACTACCTATAGGTTTCTTAAGGAAACTAGGGAGACTTTTTAAAAGGCATTAATACTATTAATCCCTTAGCTAACTTAGTAGCTAGAGATAACTATACTAAAGGTAAAAGTTAAGCTACTTAAAGTAGAGATAAAAGTTATTTAAAAAATAAGAGTATATTTTAATTAAATAAATAGTATAAAATAAGTAGTAAAGGAGAAGCTTAACTTATTCTTTAAAGTATTATAATTATCTTAAGCTTCTACTTTTTATAAGCTAAATAATTAAGAATAATACTATTTATAATTTAAGGTTCTAAGTAAATTAAAGAAGCTAAAAGCTACTATAAATTCTATAATTTTATACTATAAAATTATACCTACTCTTAATTATATATTATTATATATTTAATATTACTTAGCTTATAGTTCTATTTATTAAGTATTAATAATAGAGACTAACTATTACTAGTAGTTTAACTTAGAATCTATAGTAAAAGAAATTTTCCCTTAGGTATTTAATAAAGGTAGCTAATATTAAATTAAGTATACTAATGTTTCTAGTTATAATTAAATAGTATAGAATACCCTAACTTATTTACTACTATATTTATAAGAACTTAGAGAGTTCTCTTTATACTTAGTTTATATATAGAAGGCTTATTAAGAATATTATCTATAAATACCTATTAATATAAAAGAAGCTTAAAGTAATTTACTTATTACTTAGTAAAATATACTTTTATACTTATTTTAACTATAATCTTTATTTTTTATTATTTTTTTATAATCTTTTTAAAGTAAACTCTAAAAAGGCTTTAAAAAGTATAAATTAGAAATATAAGATAAGTATAGCTATATTTATATAAACTACTTTAAGTAGGCCTTAGTATAGTAATTGCTTTAAATTAGTATAGGTAGTTTAATTATTATAGGATTTACTTAAATTCTTTTATAAATTTTATAAACTTAGCTTTATAGCTAGTAGGAAGGGTATTATAGAAATATATATATTCTTTATAATAATTAAATATAAAGGCTATTTAGTAATTTATAAAGTAAATAAATCCCCTAACTAAGCACTAGCTATACTAGGCTTAATATAGCTAGTATATATTTAATCTTTTACTATACTATATATTAATAAGCTTATTATTTAGAAGCCTATAATATGCCCTAGAAACTTTATTCTTATATTTCTTAATTATAATATTTCTATTATTAATATAGAACTTAAAAGAAAGAATAATAATATACTTTTTAAGGCCCTAACTAATAATTCTACTTATTATAATTAAGGTAAATTAGTTAAGCTAATTATACCTATACCTAGTAAAGAGGGCATTAAGGAGCCTATATATATTACTTATATAACTATTTTAAGCTAATTTTATTTACTCTTTATTAATTAGCTTAACCTCTATATAGGTATTTATATTAAATTAATAGGGATTAAACTATATAGTATAGGCTACCTAGTAAAATCTTAGCTAGAAAATAGTAGGCTAGACTAAGAATATTTAATTAAGAGGTATATTAATAAGAGCTGCCTTTATTATAGTATAAAAAGCACTAGGTCTTCTATAGGACTTAGCTAAAGTAGTAAGAATAGAAAGACTCTTTAATATAAAGTAGTCTACTTTACTAGGCTAAATATAGCTAATATCCTAAGGAATTCTATACTACTAGGGAATATAGGAGTTTATTTTATAATTTAATTAGATAGTTTAAATAAAGAATAGCT
>SRPZ01000398.1:0-24334 GCA_018360255.1 Claviceps maximensis
TAGGTTAGCTAATATAAGTAGCCTTTTTTCCTTATATTTACTTTTTAATTCTATAGTATATAACTCTTTTAGTTATACCTAAAAATATAGTTAGAATTTAATTCTACTAAAGTTATTATATATAGCTATTAGGCTAGGCTAATAGCTATTATATATACTAGAATAAGGGTTATTTAATTAGATAGTTCTAGAAAAGTAGGTTCTTATAGCTATTAAACTTACTAACTAATATAGACTAGGAAGTTAGTAGTGTGTATATATATATAGCATAGCTAAGTTAAAACTAATGTATTAAATTTTACTATTTTTAGTATTTTATTATAGCTTAATTTAAAAGGAAAATACTACTTTATTGCTTTTTAGTTAAGAAAATTATAACTTATAGAAGTATAATATAGTATACTAAACTAAGAAATATTAGTAATTATAAAATTATTTTAATATTAGAAATACTATATTAAAGGTACTTGAAGATTAAGCCTTTTATTAAAATTCTAAGAGTTGTTGCCTACACCGCTATAGCGACGTGGAATTAACTTAGAATTGCTTAAAAGTTATAGAAAAATAATTATTATATCTATTTGCCCTATACTCTAATAGTGCATTATAGCTAGAATATAGGCGTAGTAGATATAGCAATACTAATAGATATTAATACTAGTAAGTATAGCCTTATATAGAGTATATACTACTTACTTACTAGCTAAGGTAGCTTTATAATAAGTAGCTATATTAAATCTATACTATATATAATATATAATAAAGTTTTAAATTACTTATAAACTAAATATAATAAATTAGCTAAACTAGTCTTAAATACTATACTAAAGAAAGTATAGTAAATTATTCTTTATATAAATAATATAGCTAAAATATATAGCTAATATAGTGCCTTAATGCCTTTATTTTACCTTCTATTTCTTTCTTAACTATTATTTAATAAACTAATTACTATAAGGAACTTTAAAGAAATAGTTAAGTATATTATTAAAAAAGCACTCTTTATTAATAATAGGCTAGTACTAAGCTAGGCTACTATTATAGCTAGAGAAATAGCTTTAATAACTCTTACCTTTAGCTATATTACTACTATAGTAATATTACCTAAAGTTTACTATAAAACTATAGTTAGAGGTAATACTATTATAAAAGTAGCTTAAAACTACTTCTCTAAAGAAATTATTAATATTATTAACTAAGCTATAAAATCTAATACTACTATAGCTATAAGGCGCTTTTATAGTAATAATATTATAATTATTTTCTAAGATATAGCTAAGCCTTATACTAATAATATTACCTAAGTTTAGGCTACCTTTAGGCTAGAAGTAATACTAAACTACTATACCTTTAGTATTATTATTAAGAGCTTCCTTATTTATTATATATAGAACTAAGCTACTAAAGCTATTCTTTAGGATATTATTATAGCTAATAGTATAGGCCCTATAAAGGTTATAGTATAGAAGCCCTATAGTACCTTTACTTAGGTATTTTTAATTATAGATATTAATAGAGTTAATATAGCTAATAAGCTATACTATATTAATATTATTTATAAAGCTAAGATATTTAAAGCTAAGCTTTATAATAATACTCTCTACCTTTATTAGTACTATAAATACTTTAAGTTTAGCTATATAGCTATATACTATAATATAGTACTATACTATAGTTACTATATAGCTAGGTATTATAAAAATAGGGAATTTTTATACCTAGCCCTTATAGGCTTAGTATAGAAATACTATATTAACTACTTAAAGTTATACCTAGCCTAGTTAAGGAGCTATAGTATAGCTAATAACTAGTAAAATTATATAAAAGCTATATACTTAGGCTAGCTCTAGATATTTACTACCCCCCCCTCCCTTAAAATAAATAAATAGTATAAGGTAAGTAGCTATAGCTATAACTATAAATATAAAGTAAGTAATTTATTATTTAAAGAAGCCTTATTATAAAAGTATATTAGCTACCCCTAAAACTAACTCCTAGACTTCTAACTAAAATCTATATAATATTTTTATAAAGCTATAGAGGCTTACCTTAGCTATTATACTATCTCTACCTTAGAATTAAATATACTAAGCCTAACCTAATAAATAACCTAATATATATAATTAAAGTTATATACTAAAATATATAGTAAAGAACTTATCTTATATATATAGCACTAGAATCTTAGCCTAGGACTAATATAATAGTAATTTAAAAGCCTAGTCTCTTTAGAGGCTAGCCTCCTAACCCTAGTTTTAGTAAGTTTTAGCTTATAGTATAGGGTAGCTATATAGCTATATATATTAACTATTAGTATAGACCTATATTATAGTTAACCTAAACTAGCACTAATTAGTATATAGTAAGTATTACTAAATATAATATATACTTTATTTACTCTCTCTTATATAAACCTAGCTAAACTATACCCCTTACTAAGTTTATAGTAATATTAGTATAGAAAAATAGCATTTTTATTAGGGACTTTAACTAATACTATTTACTATAAAACTAATATAAATATACCTTAGTAAAAAGTAATTTATTACTTATAATAATAAAGTAATAATAGCTTAGTATTACTACTCCCTAAGGTAAAGTTACTTAGTATTTATAAGGCTATAAAAGTAGTATAATTAACTATATATAAGTAATTATAGATATACCTATTAAGTTTCTAAGTAGCCTTTTTATTATAGAGTTAAACTATATACTATAGCTAATTTATATTAGCTTTAGTAAGTGCCCTAAGCCTAACTATATAGCCTACTTTAATTAGTTATTTATAAAAAACTACTTTATTACTACTAAGACTATATACTAATTCTAACTAAATACTATTTATATCCCTTTAAATACTTTAGGTAAAATTAAGAACTATATAAAGTAGCTTATAAATAAACTCTATATTATTATAAAGCTAGTAGTACTAAGGTAGCCTAGAGGTAGCTTTAAATAAAATCTATAGTAAAATTAATATATAAAAAAAGTAGTCCTTAAAGTATAAAAAGTATAGTATTAATAATAAGTATTTTATATAAATAAGAACTAGTATATTACTACTAAGGTAGAGAAGACCTAAGCCTAAGTTATTTATAATAAATACTAAAGTATATAGTAAGCTACTTTTAATACTATAATAACTAAATATAGTAACCTTTAAAAACTTAAGCACTAGGCTTAGCTCTATAGTAAACTACTACTAAAATAGTAGTGTATTTTACCTCTTTTTAAAGAGAAAGGCCCTACTATAATTATAAGCTATAGCTATATTAATAAGGTAGCTACCTTAGTAAAATACTTTTTCTTATTATTTTAGGCCTAGACTAATAATATTTTAGACTATATCTCTTACTAGCTTAATACTACTATATTCCTACTAAAAGATTATTTTAATACTAATAAAATTTAAAGTATTATTAAGGGCCTCTCTAGCTAAAAAGCACTAGGCCTTAATAAACTTCTTACTAAATTTCTTAAAGTCTATAGTAAACCTTTAGCTAATACCCTTACCTATTTTTTTAATATATATTACTATATTAATTACTACTTAAGCTTATTTTAGTAAGCTAAGGTAGTTATTCTCTATAAACTAGGTAAGACTCTAAAAAAATAGTAGTATATAGAAGTATAGTAGCCTATTTCTCTTTTTAATATAGTTAGAAAAGTGCTTAAAGTAATAGTAATAGTATAGCTTATTAATATAGCTAAAGAAGGAAATATACTACTAAATATATAAATAAATAACTAAGTAAATTATTTTACTAAGATTATACTTAGTATACTTATAGAGGCTATATATATAGTATAGTACTATAGTAGTATTACTTTACTACTTTAGCTAGATATATTAGTTACTTTTAATATAGTTTATTACTAATAACTTATCTATATTATACTTAATACTAGAGTGCTTATTTAAATAGTAGTGTAAACCTATACCTTTACTACTAATTATATAGTATATTTCTTTTTTAATAATTAAATAATAAAGGCCTTACTTATTACTATAGAGGTTTTATAAAGGTTGCTTATATTCCCTATTCTCTTTCTCCTTTATATTATACTATTATATAAAAAGCTTATTATAGTATACTTTATACTTATTCTTAAATTCTTTAATAATACTAATATACTTATATATAGCTATATAGTAAAGAAAATATAGTAGTAACTTAAAGTAATATAGGGTATTTACTAAAACTAGTCTTAGAAGTTAGGTCTTAAGTTCTATCTCTAAAAAAGTAAGCTAATATACTTTATAAAATAGTATATAGCTATTATAACTCTAGTCTAACTTAGTATTATTATAATATAGCTAGTTTAGTTTATACGCTTTCTTAGCATTAGGGTATACTATAAGCTATACTAATAAGCACACTAAAAGTAAATTAAGTTAAAGCTAAGGCAGTAGTGCCTTACCCTTATAGTATTAGTAGTATTAATATAGGGTTACTTTTTTTAGGACTTTAAGCTCCTCTATATATAGGTTATTTAAACTATTATTATATATAATATAGAGTTATACTATACTTCTATAGCCCTTAAAGAGTAAGTATATAGCATTACTAAGGTATTTATTATAAAATAGTTAAAGAGTCTCTATATTATTATTAATGCCTTTAAGGCTATACTATAGACCCTACTTAAGACTAAAGTAGCTATAGCCCCTATTAATTTATACCTTAATTTTTATTTACTTACTTTTTATAAAAGAATTAAATTAAATAAAATAATAAAAAAGATCTATAGTATTTATATAGTAATAGTAGCCTACCTTTACTAGTGCCTATAGGGCTACTATAAATACCTACTTTAATATAATAACTACCCTAACTATATACTATTTTTAAACTAACCCCTAAAACCCTTAAATAAATAATTACCTATATAAGCCCTAGCCTTAAAATAGAAAGATAAATAGTATAGAAATAGAACTAGGGTATATATATACTATAATTATTATAATTATATAGTAGCTAAGTATAAGCTAAATTTTACTACTATAGCTAAGATTATTAAACTTTATATAAGCTTAAGTAAATATAAATCCTTTACCCTTACTTAGTTATATACTAAGTATATTAGCTTAAATTCCTACCTTTATTACTATAATATCCCTAGGGTAGACTTACTATAGTATTAGTACTAAGCTAATAATAAAGACTACTACTATATTATTCTTAAATATAAAAAGTATAACTATCTTTATTTTATTATAATAAGCCTATTCCTACTTTAAAACTACTATAATATTTATATAGCACTTAATTCTAAATAAACTATAGTAATCCTTATAAAGTAGTTCCTTAAAACTAATTACCTTTAGTAGTTTTTACTAGCCTATGCACTAAAAACTAAATAAGTAGAGGATATTATAGAAATAATTATATAAGGTATAAGGATAGTTACTACACTAATACTAGTATAGGGTTATAGTAGTTATATAGATAATAATTAAGTACTAGAAGTAATTAATTTATTATAATAAAAATAATACTATAAACCTATAGCCTTATATTATAGCTATAGTAACACTACTACTACCTTACTATTTACTTTACCTTCTCTAACTTAGCCTCTATCTCTTTATTAATATTATTATTATTAAGTTCTTCTACCCTTTACTACTTATAACTTATACTACTACTAGTATTTTATACTAATACTATAGTAATACTATAAGTAGCCTATAGAATATAATTATTCTCCTTTAGGGTGTTTATAATATATATAAGCTATAATAGTATCTTAGTCTAAATAGCTAATATCTCTATATTACTACTACTATAGACCTATAATAATATACTTACTTTTTTAATTATATTAGGGATTTTATTAATTCTATACTTTACTACCTTTTAGGTAGTATTATATATAGTCTCTTACTCTAAATTAGTACTATATTAACACTAACTTAGCTTTATATTATACTTATACTAATATCCTTCTCTATAGCTTTATAATTCTAGTAGTTAAGAATATTTTTTACTTTATTTTAGTAGGTAAATAGATTATATAGCTATATATTAATTAGCTACTATAGTAGCATTAACTTAAACTTAACTTACCTTATAATATAGCTTTTTAGCTATAGTATACTTATAGTAGGAACCCTTAGTGCCTATATTAATTAGTAGTAGGACTAAAGTAGGTCTATACTAGGCTTCTTACTTTAAGTATTATAGTATAACTTATATATATTCTTAATATAGGTAAAGTAAGGAGTATATAGCTAAGTATATATAAAACTAAGCTACTAGTAAATTAGTAATAGTACTAAATTAGTATAAAAGCAGTACTTATACCCTTTTTATTAGCCTAAGACTTATTTATTTTTTATAGTAACTTTTATAGTATTATAATTTTCTTATTTATTCTTTAGTATATTATTAAACTAGAGCTAATATAGTAATATAGTAAAAAGGGAATTAAGGGTATACTTATATTTATAAGAAGGTTATAAGAAAGAAAAAAGGAAAGAAGTTCTTACTAAGAGGAGATAACCTTTTTATAATACTCCCCCCCCTCTCTATATAACTACTAGGTAGCTATTAATAGTCTATATAGCTACTATAGTGGTTACTATAGCTAGACCTTATAGCTAACCTTAAGTTAGTACTATAAAACCCTTATAATAGTAATATAGTAACTAACTAAGCTACTTAGACCTAGTTAATCCTTACTTATACCCTAGGAAAATATTACTATACTTCTTTAATAATGCTAGCTATATTTAGCTAGTAGCGCACTATTTTCTTATAATTAATACTAACTATAGGGCCTTAGCAGCCCTAGTGTATTAATACTATAGCAGTATATAGGTTTTCCCCTCTATACTAGGGTTTTTCCTATATAGGTTAAGTAGCTAAGGTACTAGACATTAGGCTAGTTAGCAGCCTATCTAGAGTATTAATATAATAATAATAATAATATTAAAGGTACTCTAAATAAAATTAAGGTTTTATTAGATTATTTAAACTTATAATTATTTATAAAAATGCCTAAATTAAATAAATAATAGTTATATTAGTATATATTTCTTACTCTATATAACTTTATAATTAAGTATTAAAAGAGTATATTAAATCTAGTAAATATACTATTAAGATAACCTAATTACTATATAAAAGAAAAAGAAGATTAAAATAATCTTATTTAAGAGCTTTAAAAAAAGATTACTTAAGTTAATATAATTATATATAGTAAAAAACTAAATAAAGACTTAAAATCCCTAAAGAAATAGGGAAGAATCTTTATTAAAAAAGGTTTAGTAAAGAAGTTAGGCTTATTACTTACTTTTAACTAAATTATAGTTAAAATAGTAAAAAAGAATAAAAACCTATATTACTAAAATAATAGAAAATTACTATTAGAAATAGTCTCTATTATATAAGAGATAAATATATAAACCTAAGAGAAAATAAAGAATCTCTATAGCTACTAAGAGTAAGATTAGTTACTAAATTAATAAAGCATTTTAAGATATTAAAAGCAGATATTTATCCCTAATTTAGAAGTTCTAAAAGATCTTATTTTCTAAATTTATTATAATAATCTACTAATAGGATATTTTAGTACTAAATAAACTTCTAAACTTATAAAAAGAAAGTTTTATTAGCTAAAGATTAATATTAAGGTTAAAAAATATATCTAATTATATATAATTTATTAAAGAATAGTAGTGCTATAATATAGGCTATATAGAAAGCTTTAAAACCTTCTAAGGCTAAAAAAACTATAAATAGAAATTTCTATAGATTTTATTATAAATCTCCCTTAAATTATATAAAAGAAAGACCTTATAGATATAATTTTAGTTATAGTTAATTAATATATAAAATATATAGTATTCTTACTAGTATTATATATAATTACTATAGGTAACCTTATAGAATTATTCTATAAGGAAATAGAGTTAGTATTTAGCGTACTAATAAGTATAGTTTCTAATTAAAAAACACTATTTACTAGTAATTTCTAGTTAAATCTTTGCTTTATATCTAAAGTTAAGTATTAATTATTTACTACTTTTTACCCTTAAATAGATAGATAAATAGAAAAAATAAACTAAATATTAGAATATTATCTATATATTTTTATAATAAATAATAAATATATATAGCCTATACTTCTAAAAATAGTGTAATTTACTTATAATAATATAATAAATATAACTATAAACTAAAGCCTAAATATAGCTTTAATAGGCTACTACTTAATATTCTAATTAATTAAGAATAACCTTATTAAAAAGGGGGTATTTAAAGTAAGGTAATATATTAAAAAGCTATAAGTACTTTAATAATAATTAAAAGTATAATAAGTATAAAGTATTAAGTTTTAGTTAAAATATTTTAATAAGAAATACTAAGAATTCTTATTTAAGAGAGAAGATTTTATAGCCCTAAGTATAAAAAATCTTTAATTTAAATAAAATTAAAAGTTATTACCTAGGTATTTAGAACCTTTTTAAGTCCTAGAAAAAATTAGCTAATAAGCTTATAGACTTACTTTACTAAATTAATTATTCTAAATATATAATATATTTTATATAAGTCTACTTAAAAAATAGAACTTAAGAAATATTAGTAAATAAGCTAAATTACCTATACTAGAACTTAATAATAACCCTAATAAATAGGAAGTTAATAGAGTAAAAGTATATTACTTTTTAAAATAAGAATTATATTATTTAGTAAAGTAAAAGGGATAGCCTTCTAAATATAACTAATAGTTAAATACCTAAGTATTATAGAATATACCCTAATTAATTAAAGAATATTATTATATATTAAGCAAAAGGAATATAAAAAGATTATTATAAAACCTAAAAAATAGAATAGACTAAAAAAGGATATAAATTAATAATTAAGTAAAGCAATAGTATATTATATTTATAAAAATCTATTTATTTAGTCTATAAAGGTATTATAAAAAATTATATATAAAGTTTTAACTATTTTTTCTTAGGCTTTCTCTTTTATATTTTTATAAACCTATAAAATAAATATATTTATAGTAGTATAGAAAGTATAAATTATAGGACTATTAGTAGTAAAATAAGGCTAGTAATTCTTATTTAATTATTTTCTATTAGTATTAAACTAAAATAATTAAATTAATTATAATTTAAAATAAAAAAAAAAAGAAAAAAAAAAGATAAAGAATACTTACTCTTTTACTATATATAATTAAAAATATAGCCTTATATATATAAATATAACTACTATATAATTCTTTATACGCTTTATATTAAGCTAATTTAATAATATTCTTATATAGAGAAAAATAATACTCCTTTAAATAAGCCTAGACTAAAGACTAATATATAATATAAAGATTAGTAAAAATTACCTATAGTATAAAAGTAGTTTTAGAATTATTAGGGTTCTAATTTAAGGCTAAAATATTAAGAACCTAAGTATAAGTAATAAAGAAATTATTATAGTAAATAGTAATTAAAAAAGGCATTTATAATTAATTAGTAAAAGAATTATATATAAATATATAAAAAAAAGAAAAACTTACTATATTATAGTATAAGCCTTTTTTAGTATAAAAATAGTATTTAGTGCTCTTAGGTATATCTTTATAGCTAAGATAAAAGTTAAAAAGCTTCTTTAATTTAACTATATTTTTTAATATATTAAGCTCTAATTTTATATAGTAGAGATATACTTTATTTTATAGGGAAATTAAAGTATTAGTAGAAATCTATTTTACCTACTTATAAATATTTTTCTTAGGTAATACTAACTTAGATTTTAGGCTAGTAGCTCTAGTTATACTATAAGTCTAAATATTTAGTATTAATATCTTTTTTCTATTCTTTTCTATTAATTTTATAAATAATTTAAAATTATAAACTAGGGTCTTAATCCTAAAAGAAAATAGTATAAGTAAATTATCTACCTTATTCTTAGAAATAACTCTACTAAAAGAAGTCTTAAAAGAAATATAAAAAGCTTATTTTTTCTTTAGATTTAATAGCGTTTTATTAGTTTATTTATGCTTTCTAAAAAGTAGCCTTATTAAAGAATTAGTAAAAAAAATCTTAGCTAGTTCCCTTATAATTTTTACTAGTATAGTAACTAAGAGTTTTTTACTAGATATAGTAAAGCTAATTTAGTAATTTTCTACTATAAATTAGTACTAAATTATATAATAAGGTAAAATTAAAAAAATAAACTTAATTCTTTTAGACTAAAGGGAAAGGTTTACTATAAAATAATTATACTATTTATTTATATAACTTTTAGAATTTATACTAAAATAATTGCTTTTAATAAAAATTTAGTTAAAGATTTAATAAGTAAAGTTTACTAGACTTTACTTATATTATTACTAGAATTCTTACTTATACTTATATTAAAATAAATATAAATAAAGAAAAGAATTAAAAAAAAAGAAAAAGAGAATTACTAAAAAAAGACCTAAGTTAATAAAAGCATAATATATTATAAATATTAAGAAAAGTAATAATAAAGGAAGAAGAAAAATATATATAACCTTAAGGGGTTTAGGGGGTTCTTATAAACTATAGTTAAATTAGTATATTTATAGCTATAACTATAATATAAGCTTAAGATAAATTCTCTTATAAGCTTATAAGTATAAAGTAAATTACTTAGTAAGTATAAAAGCAATTATTATATAAACCTAGCTTCTTCTTTTCTATATAAGCTAACCCCTCTTATACCCTAACTTTAAGTTAAAGTCTAATTAAAGGGGGGATAGTTATTATATAATAAAGTATAACTAACTATAAAAGAAATAGTAGGGATAAATCTAATCTAAGAGTCTAGCTAGAATTAGGCTAGGCTTTAGTAGGCAGAATTATAACTAATATAGTAAGGTAGTTAGGGACTATTATTAAAGCATTATAAATTATACTACGCTTTATAGCAAATTTACTACTAAATTAATATATAATTTATAATAGAATTATAAGGGAAATTAATAGGAAATTCTATCTATAAATAAGGCATTCTATTCTAGGAAAAAAGGATAGAGGGGCAAGTCTTAGTTTAGTAATAATACTAGTCCCTTATTTAATTTATATTTAATTCTAACTATAATCTTCTTGCCTAATCGTCACTGTTATTTCAAGAGACTACCGTAACATTATTTAATAATATATTAGTATTAATACTAAAGAAAAGTTAATTCTTTTAGAAATACTAACTTTTAAGAATTTAGATATTTTCCTATATTCTCTTATATATTAGTAGTAGTTTAATCTAAAGTAAAAACATTTTATATTATTAAATACTAAAATATTCTTAAAAAAAGCTACTATATTAACTTATATATTTATAGTATTTAAAAATATAAAACTACTACTATTTAAAGAAAAAGATAATACTTAAAAAGAACCTATATTTTCTAGTACTATTTTAAAGGAATTAGAGAATTTTTAAGATATATTTAAAACTAAATTAGTAAAAGATTTACTAGTATATTAAGGCACTAACTATATTATTAAATTAGAACTAGGTATAATATTACTATATAGTTTTATTTACTTACTATTACTAGTAAAACTAAAAAGCTTATAAGAATATTTAAATAAAAATCTAAAACTTAGTTAAATTTAATATTTAAAAAGCCTAGTAAGGGTATTAATTTTATTTATTTTAAAGAAAAATAAATTACTTTAATTATATATTAATTATTAAGGTTTAAATAAAGTTTTAGTAAAAAATTAATACTTATTACTACTTATTATAGAAATTTTAGATTAAATATTAAAAGTAACTATTTTATTTAAATTAGATATTAAAGAAGCTTACTATTATATTTAAATTAAAGAAGGTAATAAATAGAAAATAGCTTTTTAAATAAAATATAAGCACTATAAATATTTAGTAATATTATTTAAATTAACTAATATATTAGCTATATTTTAGCATTATATTAATTAAGCACTATATAGGCTTAATAATATTATTTATATTATTTATTTAGATAATATTTTAGTTTTTTCTAAAAGATAAAAAGAATATACTTAATATTTAAAATAGGTCCTTAAATAATTATATAATACTAATCTATATATTTATAGATTAAAGTATAAGTTCTATAAAGAATAAATTAAATTCCTTAGATTTATACTATTAAAAAATAAAGATAAAATAAATAAAAAGTATATAACTATTATTATATAATAGCCTAAACTAAGGATATTTTAAAATATTTAAGTCTTTCTTAGTTTTTATAATTTCTACTAATGCTTTATTTAAGAATATTTATTAATTACTACTCCCTTAATAGTATTACTAAAAGGAAGTAAAAATAGTAAAAAACTAGAGTCTATAAAACTTAATAATTAAGAATAAATTATATTTAAAACTCTTAAAAAAGTATTTATATAAGCACTCTTATTATATTATTTTAATTTTAAAGCTAATATTTAAATTAAAACTAATATATTAAATTTTACTATTTTTAGTATTTTATTATAGCCTAATTTAAAAGAAAAATACTACTTTATTACTTTTTAGTTAAGGAAATTATAACTTATAAAAGTATAATATAGTATATTAAACTAAGAAATATTAGTAATTATTAAATTATTTTAATATTAGAGACACTATATTAAAAATACTCTAAATAAAATCAAGGTTTTATTAGATTATTTAAACTTATAATTATTTATAAAAATGCCTAAATTAAATAAATATTAGTTATATTAGTATATATTCCTTACTCTATATAACTTTATAATTAAGCATTAAAAGGGTATATTAAATCTAGTAAATACACTATTATAATAACCTAATTACTATATAAAAAAAGAAGAAAATTAAAATAATCTTATTTAAAAGCTTTAAAAAAAGGTTACTTAAGTTAATATAACTATATATAGTAAAAAACTAAATAAAGACTTAAAATCTGTTACGCGACGAAGCGTAACCAACTGCAAAAGGAATGGTAGGGACGAATCTAATCTAAGAGTCTAGCTGGAATTAGGCTAGGCTTTAGTGGGTAGAATTGTAACTAATATAGTAAGATAGTTAGGGACTATTATTAGAGCATTATAGATTATGCTATGCTTTATAGTAAATTTATTACTAAATTAATATATAATTTATAATAGAATTATAAGGGAAATTAATAGGAAATTCTATTTATAAATAAGGCATTCTATTCTAAGAAAAAAGAATAAAGGGGTAAGTCTTAGTTTAGTAATAATACTAGTCCCTTATTTAATTTATATTTAATTCTAACTATAATTTTCTTACCTAATTATTACTATTATTTTAAGAGACTATTATAATATTCTAAGACTTTTACTATATAATTACCTAAAAAGATATTATAGTTAAACTATATTAATAGCTTTATAGTAAAAGTTATATAATATTATAACTAAATAAATTATTATCTTAAGATCTATAATAAAGTAAAAGCATTACTAAAGAAATAATAATAAAAGAATAAGTAGTTTAATAATAAATTATATAGCTTAAAGAATTATAGTGCTTTTATATTTATAAATATAAGCTTTAAAAAGAACTATAGAGTTATTAGGCTTTAATATAATATAGAAATAAGTAATACTTATTTAATAACTTATAAAGTAATTAAGAAAAGAAGGTTAAAGTAAGTAATATAATAAGAATAATTCTAATTCTAATTCCTTAAAGCCTAATTTTAATAAGAAGAAAGGCAAGCCTTAGGAGAAAAAATTACCTAAAAAGGAAGATAAATCCTAAGAGAGGGCTTTTATACTAGGAAATTTTAACTTAGCTAGCAATATTATAGAACCCTATAATAATAGTCCTAGTACTAGTAAAGACAAGGATTCTTCTAATTCTAGTACTAAATTTAAGCTAGAAGATAAAATATCTTCTAAGGCCTTTAATTTTAGCTATAAAGTTATAAAAAATGCCTTAATTTATAATATAGGTTTTACTATATATTTAGTAAACTCTAAGGATAATTTTATAAGCTATATACCTTATAAAAAAGGAGAATCTAAACCTATCTCTACTAGTAGGGGACCTATATACCCTAAAGGTTATAGAAATACTAGGTTTCTAGTTTTATATTAATAAAATCTAAATAAATATAGACCTTTTACTCTAAAGAATACTCTATATTTTCTAGGGCTTAATATAAATATAATTAGTGGCTTAAAGCACTATATTTCTAGGGGTTATATTAGTAAAAATGCCCTATTTTTAGCTAATAAGTCCTATATTACCCTTCTAAATATAAGAAGAAATGGCTTCTTTTTAGAAGTAAAAGAGTAAGAAACTTCTAAATTATACGTAAATTAAATTAATAATAGTTACTATTTTTAGGCTATTTTAGCCACTAAATATAGAGTAGATTTTCCTACCCTATAGAGATATAGCTTTCTTTATAAGAGCTAGTTTAGGCTAGTAAAGTAGAAGAAATTATAGGGGATTTTAGTAACTTTAAGAGCCTAAAATCTAATTTAGCCCCTTCTTCCCTAGTGCCTATAGCCCCTAGCTAGGTATCTTTTATAGCTAAAAAGCCTACTAAAATTAGTAGTAATTTAGCTAATTATAGGCTATTAAATACTAAAAAACTCATTATAAAAGCTTTAAATAGCTTAGCTACTAAATAAGCTACTAAAAAATTAATACCTTCTATAAAAAAGGCATTAATAGCTTTCTAAGAGGCCTATAGTTCTTAAGTAACCTAGTAGGAAGCTAAGGAAGAAGGCCCTATAATTCTATAAGGCTCTAAGCTTATAGGTAACCTTATAGAAGGCCCTAAGCTCTTAGGTAATAAATCTATAGATTTAGGCCTAGAAAAGTACTAAAAGTTACTTAAATTAGCTAGAATTTAGCATATTAGATTAGGGCATATTAGGCTCCCTTTATTAAAAAAGACCTCCTTAATAACTAAAGGAATGCCTAACTTATTTAAGGTTAAAGATAAGGATTTTAACTACCTAGCCTATAATTAAATAAAGGTAGTTAGAAGACCCTTTAAAAATCTAATTATAGACCCCCCTAGGGCTCTAGATAGACTAGAGGGGGATATAGTAAAAATAAGTCCTATGCCCTATAATAAGTGCTCTATATGCCTTATTTTAGTAAATAAAAAAACCTAATATAAATAGTATTTCTTAATGCTTAATAAAGAGAGATATACTATATTTTCTATAATAAAAGGATTTTTTAGGTTACTAAAATCTAATTTTAGTACCTACTCTAAATATCTCTATTTTAATAAGAGTAGAGAGATTAATTCTTAAAGCTAGGAATAACTAGCTAAAAAGGGGATAAAATTTACTACTTTTTTTTCTTATATTTATAAATAGAATAGCTTAGTATAGCGTTCTATCTAAGTTATTTTTAATAAACTATAGGCTACCCTATAGTAGTTAGGCTTACCCCTATTTCTATAGAATTTTATAATTTCTACTATTATTAATTTAATTAATTTAACTATAAATTCTACTAAGCTATAAAGCTTAGTATAGTTACTTACCCTTAATCTAGAAAATTAGGTATTAGAGCCTAATCTTAGTGCTCTAAGAGCTATTAGCTTATACTATAAGGTTCTAATTCTACTAAAAAAAAGACTTAAAGCTTAGAAGCTAGCCCCTAGAATAGTACTTAAAAGACTATTAGCTATACTAGGGTCTAAGACCTTTTTAATATATATCCCTTCTAAAAGACTAGTAACTAAGACTAGCTTTATAAAAATTATAGAACCTATAGGCCCTATAAATCTAGGCCTCCTTAGGTATTCTATAGGGGATAAGTCTCTAAAGAGGGATAAATTTTCTTATAAAAACCCCCTAGAACTCTCTATAGAAAGTAATTCCTTAGAGGGGGAAAGTAACTAAAATCTATTAAATATTAGTTTTCTTAATAAGGATTACCCTATAGCTTATAATCAGATAGTTAATACAGAGATTAGTTAATTTCTAGGTCCTAGGGAGCTAATATTAGCTAAAGAAGTTAATATAGATATAGCTAAAAATTCACTAAAAAAATTAAGGAAAATCCAGATAAAATGGATATTAATTTAGTAGCTTTAGTAAGAGAAATCTGCTATAAGGCTTAGTAAAAAGCTAAAGAAAAACTAGCTAATTACCCTAAATCTAAGACCTAAAAGCAAGCAAATTCTAGTCTAGAAAGAAAATACTAAATTAAGGCTATTTTTAGTAAATTTAAGTAACTTCTAAAGGCAGGTACTTTTAAATTTATAAATATAAATACTATACTTAAAAGCTATAAAGTACTTAGAAATAAGCTTATATTAAAGCTTAAAAAGGATAAAGAAAATAATCCTTTAAAATATAAAGCCTAGCTAGTAGCTAAGGGATTTATATAAATAAAAGGCTTAGATTATATAGATACCTTTGCTGCCACTAGTATTCCTCCTAGTTAGCAAATTTTGCTTAGAATAGCTATAGAGGAAAATCTAGAAATAAAGTAAGTAGACTTTATAAGTATTTTTCTTAATAGTACACTAAAAGAGCTTATTTATATATAAATTCCTAAGGGATTTATAGAGTTTATAGAGTAAAATCCATAGCTAAATAATTTAGCTAAAAAGTATAGTTATAAAGCTTCTAAAAATTAGGTAATAATCCTATTAAAGTCACTTTATAGCCTAAAATAAAGCTCTAGGGAGTGGTAATAGACCTTAATAGCTATATTAAAAAATCTTAGATTTTCCCCCCTAATCTCTAACCTAGCTATATTCTAAAACCTAGCTATAAAGACTTTTATTATAACTTATATTAATAACTATCTTCTAATAGGAAGAGATTTAGTATATATTAATAAGCTAAAAAAAGATTTATATAAAGCCTACCCTATAGAAGAAAGGGGCCCTATAGAATTTTTCCTAGGGGTTTAGATTATAAGAGATTAAAAGAATCTAATTCTTAAGATATATTAAAAACAATATATTTAAGAGGCATTATCTTAATTTAAGCTAATAAATTGCAAATCTATTAGAATTCCTATGCAGCCTAGATGCTTAAAAATACAGCTTACTAAGAAATTAGAAGCTAAGTAAATTAAGGAATATTAGAGCATTATTAGTACTATAATATACCTAATATTCATATTTATAAAGAGTTGTCGCCCACACCGCTATAGCGACGCGGAATTGACTTAGAATCGCTTAAAAGTTATAGAAAAATAATTATTATATCCGTTTACCCTATACTCTAATAGTATATTATAGCTAGAATATAGGTATAGTAAATATAGTAATACTAATAAATATTAATACTAGTAAGTATAGCCTTATATAGAGTATATACTACCTACTTACTAGCTAAGGTAGCTTTATAATAGGTAGCTATATAAAATCTACACTATATATAGTATATAATATAGTTCTAAACTACCTATAAACTAAATATAATAAATTAGCTAAACTAGTCTTAAATACTATACTAAAGAAAGTATAATAAATTATTCTTTATATAGATAATATAGCTAAAATATATAGCTAATATAATACCCTAGTGCCTTTATTTTACCTTCTATCTCTTTCTTAACTATTACTTAATAAACTAATTACTATAAGAAACCTTAAAGAAATAATTAAGTATATTATTAAAAAAGCACTCTTTATTAATAGTAGCCTAGCACTAAGCTAGGCTACTATTATAGCTAGGGAAATAGCCCTAATAACTCTTATCTCTAACTATATTACTATTATAGTAGTACTACTTAAAGTTTACTATAAAACTATAGTTAAAGGTAATACTATTATAAAAGTAGCCTAGAACTACTCCTTTAAAGAAATTATTAATACTATTAACTAAGCTATAAAATCTAATACTATTATAGCTATAAAGTGCCTCTATAGTAATAATACTATAATTACTTTTTAAGATATAGCTAAGCCTTATACTAATAATACTATTTAGGTTTAGGCTACCTTTAAGCTAAAAGTAATACTAAACTACTATATTTTTAGTATTATTATTAAGGGCTTTCTTATTTATTATATATAGAACTAAGCTACTAAAGCTATTCTCTAAGATATTATTATAGCTAATAGTATAGGCTCTATAAAGGTTATAGTATAGAAGCTCTATAGTACCTTTACTTAAGCACCCCTAATTATAGGTATTAATAGAGTTAATATAGCTAATAAGCTATACTATACTAGTATTATTTATAAAGCTAAGATATTTAAAGCTAAGCTTTATAATAATACTCTCTATCCCTATTAGTATTATAAATACTTTAAGTTTAGCTATATAGCTATATACTATAATATAGCACTATACTATAGTTACTATATAGCTAAGTGCTATAAAAATAGGGAATTCTTATACTTAGCCCTTATAGGCTTAGTATAAGAATACTATATTAACTACTTAGGGTTATACCTAGCCTAATTAAGGAGCTATAGTATAGCTAATAACTAGTAAAATTATATAAAAGCTATATACCTAAGCTAGCCTTAGGTATTTACTACCCCCCTCTCCCTTAAAATAAATAAATAATATAAGGTAAGTAGCTATAGCTATAACTATAGATATAGAGTAAGTAACCTATTATTTAAAAAGGCCTTACTATAGAAGTATATTAGCTACCTCTAAAACTAACTCCTAGACTCCTAACTAAAATCTATATAATATTTCTATAAAGCTATAAAGGCTTACCTTAGCTACTATACTACCTTTACCTTAGAATTAAATACACTAAGCCTAACCTAATAAATAATCTAATATATATAATTAAAGTTATATACTAAAATATATAGTAAAGAACTTATTTTATATATATAGCACTAGAATCTTAGCCTAGAACTAATATAATAGCAATTTAGGAGCCTAGCCTCCCTAAAGGCTAGCCTTCTAACCCTAGTCTTAGTAAGTTTTAGCTTATAGTATAGGGTAGCTATATAGCTATATATATTAACTACTAATATAGACCTATATTATAGTTAACTTAGACTAGCACTAACTAGTATATAGTAAGTATTACTAGATATAATATATACTTTATTTACTCTCCCTTATATAAACCTAGCTAAACTATACTTCTTACTAAGTTTATAGTAGTATTAGTATAGGAAAATAGTGTTTTTATTAAAGACTTTAATTAATACTATTTACTATAAAACTAGTATAGATATACCTTAGTAAGAAGTAATTTATTACTTATAATAGTAAAGTAGTAGTAGCTTAGTATTATTACTCCCTAAGGTAAAGTTACTTAGTATTTATAAAGCTATAAAAGTAGTATAATTAACTATATATAAATAACTATAAATATATTTATTAAGTTCCTAAGTAGCCTTTCTATTATAGGGTTAAACTATATACTATAGCTAATTTATATTAGCTCTAGTAAGCACCCTAGGCCTAACTATATAGCTTACTTTAATTAGTTATTTATAGAAAACTACTTTATTACTACTAAGGCTATATACTAATTTTAACTAAATACTATTTATATTCCCTTAAATACTTTAGGTAAAATTAAGAACTATATAGAGTAGCTTATAAGTAAACTTTATATTATTATAAAGCTAGTAGTATTAAGGTAGCTTAGGGATAGCTTTAAATAAAATCTATAGTAAAATTAATATATAAAAGAAGTAGTTCTTAAAGTAAAAAAAGTATAGTATTAATAGTAAGTATTTTATATAAATAAAAACTAGTATACTACTACTAAAATAGAGAAAACCTAAGCCTAAGTTATTTATAATAAATACTAAAGTATATAGTAAGCTACTTTTAATACTATAATAACTAAATATAGTAACCTTTAGAAACTTAAGCACTAGACTTAGCTTTATAGTAAACTACTACTAGAATAGTAGTATATTTTACCTCTCTTTAGAGAGAAAGGCCTTATTATAACTATAAGCTATAGCTATACTAATAAAGTAGCTACCTTAGTAAAATACTTCTTCTTATTATCTTAGGCCTAAACTAATAATATCTTAAACTATACCTTCTACTAGCTTAATACTACTATATTTCTACTAAAAAACTACTTTAATACTAATAAAATCTAAAGTATTATTAAGGGCCTCTTTAGCTAGAAAGTATTAGGCCTTAATAAACTCTTTACTAGATTTCTTAAAGTTTATAGTAAACCCTTAGCTAATACCCTTACCTACCTTCTTAATATATACTACTATATTAGTTATTACCTAGGCCTATTCTAATAAGCTAAGGTAGTTATTCTCTATAAACTAAGTAAGACTTTAAAAGAATAGTAGTATATAAAAGTATAGTAGCCTATTTCTCTTCTTAGTATAGTTAGAAAAGTGCTTAAAGTAGTAATAGTAATATAGCTTATTAATATAGCTAAAGAGAGAAATATACTATTAAATATATAGATAAATAACTAAATAAATTATTTTACTAAGGTTATACTTAGTATACTTATAGAGGCTATATATATAGTATAGCACTATAGTAATATTACTTTACTACTTTAGCTAAATATATTAGCTACTTTTAATATAGTTTACTACTAATAACTTACCTATATTATACTTAATACTAAAGTACTTACTTAGATAATAGTATAAACCTATACCTTTACTACTAATTATATAGTATACCTCTTTTTTAATAATTAAATAATAAAGGCCTTATTTATTACTATAAGGGTTCTATAGGGGTTACTTATATCCCTTATTCTCTTTCTTCTTTATATTATATTACTATATAAAAAGCTTATTATAGTATACTCTATACTTATCCTTAAATTCTTTAATAATATTAATATACTTATATATAGCTATATAGTAAAGGAAATATAGTAGTAACTTAAGGTAATATAGGGTATTTACTAAAACTAGTCCTAGGAGTTAGGTCTTAAGTTCTACCCTTAGAAAAGTAAGCTAATATACTTTATAAAATAGTATATAGCTATTATAACCCTAGTCTAACTTAGCACTACTATAATATAGCTAGTTTAGTTTATATACTTTCTTAGTGTTAGGGTATACTATAAGCTATACTAATAAATATACTAAAAGTAAGTTAAGTTAAAGCTAAAGTAGTAATGCCTTACCCTTATAGTATTAGTAGTATTAATATAGAGTTACTCTCTTTAGGACTCTAGGCTTCTCTATATATAGGTTATTTAGACTATTATTATATATAGTATAGGATTATACTATACTTCTATAGCCCTTAGAGAGTAAGTATATAGTATTACTAAGGCATTTATTATAAAATAGTTAAAAAGTTTCTATATTATTACTAATACCTTTAAGGCTATACTATAGACCTTACTTAAGACTAAAGTAGCTATAGCCCCTATTAACCTATACCTTAATTTTTATTTACTTACTTTTTATAAAAGAATTAAGTTAAATAAAATAGTAAAAAAGATCTATAGCGCTTATATAGTAATAGTAGCCTACCTTTACTAGCGCCTATAGAGCTATTATAAATACCTACTCTAATATAATAACTACCCTAACTATATACTATTCCTAAACTAACCCTTAAAACCTCTAAATAAATAATTATCTATATAAGCCCTAGCCTTAAAATAGAAAGATAAATAGTATAGAGATAGGACTAAAGTATATATATACTATAACTATTATAATTATATAGTAGCTAAGTATAAGCTAAATTTTACTACTATAGCTAAAATTATTAAACTCTATATAGGCTTAAGTAAATATAAATCCTCTGCCCTTACCTAGTTATATACTAAGTATATTAGCCTAAATTCCTATCTTTATTATTATAATATCCCTAGAGTAGACTTACTATAGTGCTAGTGCTAGGCTAATAATAAAGACTACTACTATATTATCCTTAAATATAAAAAGTATAACTATCTTTATTCTATTATAATAAGCCTATTTCTACTTTAAAACTGCTATAATATCTATATAGCGCTTAATTCTAAATAAACTATAGTAACCCTTATAAAGTAGTTCCTTAAGACTAGCTACCTTTAGTAGTTTTTACTAGCTTATATACTAGAAACTAAATAAGTAGAGGATATTATAGAAATAATTATATAAAGTATAAGGATAGTTGCTACGCTAGTATTAGCATAGGGTTATAGTAGTTACACAGAGCTACTCAGACCTAGATAATCCTTGCTTATACCCTAGGAAAATATCGCTACACTTCTCTAGCAATGCTAGCTATATCTAGCCAGTAGCGCACTATCTTCTTATAATTAGTACTAACCGCAGGGCCTTAGCAGCCCTAGTGCATTAATACTATAGTAGTATATAGGTTTTCCCCCCTATACTAAGGTCTTTCCTATATAGGTTAAGTAGCTAAGGTACTAGACATTAGGCTAGTTAGCAGCCTATTTAGAGTATTAATATAATAATAATAATAATAATAATAATAATAATAATAATACCTAATATTTGTTACGATAGTCTCTTAAAATAACAGTGACAATTAGGCAAGAAGATTATAGTCAGAATTAAATATAAATCAAATAAGGGACTAGTATTATTACTAGACTAAGACTTACCCCTCTATTCTCTTTTCCTAGAATAGAATGCCTTATTTATAGATAGAATTTCCTATTAATTTCCCTTATAATTTTATTATAAATTATATATTAATTTAGTAGTGAATTTACTATAAAGCATAGTATAATCTATAATGCTTTAATAATAGTCCCTAACTGCCTTACTATATTAGTTATAATTTTACCTACTAAAGCCTAGCCTAATTCTAGCTAAACTCTTAAATTAGATTTATCCCTACTATTTCTTTTATAGTTAGTTATACTTTATTATATAATAACTATCCCCCCTTTAATTAGACTTTAACTTAAAGTTAGGGTGTAAAAGAAATTAGCTTATATAGAAAAGAAAAGGCTAGGTTTATATAATAATTACTTTTATACTTACTAAGTAATTTACTTTATACTTATAAGCTTATAAAAGAATTTATCTTAAGCTTATATTATAGTTATAGCTATAAATATATTAATTTAACTATAGTTTATAAGAACCCTCTAAATCCCTTAAGATTATATATATTTTTTTTCTTTTTTTATTATTACTTTTCCTAATATTTATAATATATTATGCTTTTATTAACTTAGGTCTTTTCTTAGTAATTTTCTTCTTCTTTTTTTTTTAATTCTTTTCTTTATTTATATTTATTTTAATATAAGTATAAGTAAGAATTCTAGTAATAATATAGGTAAAGTTTAGTAAACTTTACTAATTAAATCTTTAACTAAATTTTTATTAAAAGCAATTATTATAGTATAAATTCTAAAAGTTATATAAATAAATAGTATAATTATTTTATAGTAAACCTTTCCCTTTAGTTTAAAAGAATTAAGTTTATTTTTTTAATTTTACTTTATTATAGTATTTAGTACTAATTTATAGTAGAAAATTACTAAATTAGCTTTACTATATTTAGTAAAAAACTCTTAGTTACTATACTAGTAAAAATTATAAGGGAACTAGCTAAGATTTCTTTTGCTAATTCTTTAATAAAGCTATTTTTTAGAAAGTATAAATAAGCTAATAAAATACTATTAAATTAAAAAAAAATAAGCTTTTTATATTTCTTTTAAGACTTTTTTTAGTATAGTTATTTCTAAGGATAAGGTAAATAATTTATTTATACTATTTTCTCTTAGAATTAAGACCCTAGTTTATAATTTTAAATTATTTATAAAATTAATAAAAAAAAATAAAAAAAAGATATTAATACTAAATATTTAGACTTATAGTATAACTAGGGCTACTAGCTTAAAATCTAGGTTAGTATTACCTAAGAAAAATATTTATAAGTAGGTTAAATAGATTTTTACTAATGCTTTAATTTCCTTATAAAATAAAGTATATCTCTATTATATAAAATTAAAGCTTAATATATTAAAAGATATAGTTAAATTAAAGAAGCTTTTTAACTTTTACCTTAGCTATAAAGATATACTTAAGAGCACTAAATACTATTTTTATACTAAAAAAGGCTTACACTATAATATAGTAGGTTTTTCTCTTTTTTATATATTTATATATAATTCTTTTATTAATTAATTCTAGGTACCTCTTTTAATTACTATTTATTATAATAATTTCTTTACTACTTATACTTAGGTTCTTAATATTTTAGCCTTAAATTAGAACCTTAATAATTTTAAAACTACTTTTATACTATAGGTAATTTTTACTAATCTTTATATTATATATTAGTCTTTAGTCTAGGCTTATTTAGAGAAGCACTATTTTTCCCTATATAGGAATATTATTAAATTAGCTTAATATAAAGCATATAAAGAATTATATAGTAGTTATATTTATATATATAAAGCTATATTTCTAATTATATATAATAAAAAAGTAAGTATTCTTTATCTTTTTTTTTTCTTTTTTTTTTTTTTTAAATTAT
>SRPZ01000399.1:0-24175 GCA_018360255.1 Claviceps maximensis
ATAATAAAATATAGATAGCTATTTATAGTATAGACTTCTATTATAAAAGTAAAGAACTAAACATTACTTTTACCTACCTTTATAATAGGTTTAACCTTTAAGTGTATTAAAAAAGTATAAAATATACTATTATAAACCTTAATATTAAAGCCTTAGCTATAGTAACTAATTACTATAGCTAGGCTATTTTTAAGGAAATCCTATTAAACTCTATAGTATAATACACTCTTATAGAAGATATTTACTTTATAATAAAGCATTATATTTAGGTAGTTAGTACCTATAGTAATATAAAGGGAAGTATTTAATAAATATATATACTATAATATAAGCTTATAACTATAATAGCTACTTATAGCTACCTAGCTACCCTCTAAGCTTACTTTTCCTTAACTATAAAATAGTAGCCTTTCCTTTTCTTTCTATATTAAATATAAATATTATAGCTATTATATCTTATACTATTTACTATAAATTCCACTACTATTACTTAATATTCTTATTTCTTAGCTTTTCTTTATACTAACTTTAACTTTTAGCTATAAAATACCTATTACTATTATAAATAATATAGTTAGTATTTAAATAATTTAGAGATAGCTAAAAAAGTATAGTAACCTATAAAATAAAGCTAGATATAGTAGCCTTACTCTTACTACTAATTATTCTATAAATTATCTAACTATTTATAAGAAATACTACTACTATTTAGCTAAATAAATTATTTTTAGTAGTATTAAATATTTCTTTTTCTTATAAAAACTTTATAAAATATATTAAACCTACCTAGAATATAATAATATTATACTATTAGGTAATAATTTAGAGACTAACTAGGTATATATTAATACTACTTAGTTTACTATAGAAGCTAAAGTAAAAGCCTTAATTTAGCTAAAGAGTAAATTATATAAAATAGTAAATATAATTTTTATTATAATAGCCCTATAAAATAATATAGGTTTTAGTATATAGTATATTAGATAATACTATAGTTTTTAGCTACTCCCTTATATATAAAGTAATAAAAAGTAATAATTACTTAATTACTTTATTATACTAGTTAGAAATACTATAAACCTTTTATAGACTATAAACCTTATACTATATAACTATTTTCTTAATATAGGTAGTAATATCTTTATTTATTATTAGGTAAGTAACCTAATAATAAAGGTAAATATAATTACTACTTAATAATATATACTAGCTATACTTATACTTTACCTTTAAATACTAGTAGCACTGCTTAATAAAGTCTTTAATACTAGTAATTAGTATTAAACTCTATATAGAGATACTATAGCTTATTATATAAAGATTTAGTCTAAAATTAAGAATATTAAATATAACCTAATATACTAAAATATATAGAAAGTAATGTAAAACTATATTAAAAGCCTAAATACTAATACTATATAAGTAGTATTTAAATATAAAGAGTAGGAAATATTTAAAGTATTACTTTAAAATAATATTAATAATATTATACTCTACCTTAAAGCTAATATTTACTTTATAATAATTAATACTATTAGGCTCTACCTAAACTATAACCTTACTAATAATAGTAGCTTTAGTAATATATTACTTAGTACTAGTAAAAATAATATAAAGGCTAGTAATAATAAGGATAATAGTAATATAATTAGTAAATATAAATACTAAGATAAGTAATAGCTTAAAAGAGGCTTTTTATAATTATATATATATTTTCCTTTTTTTTTTCTTTATTTACTATAGTAATACTACTATTAGTATACTATATATATATTAAATACTATATAATTATTATACTTTCTTTTTCTTTCTATTATACTATAAGTAATAATAATACTATTTATATACTATATATATAATAGTTATAGCGCTTTTTTATTCTTATTCTTTTTTTTTTATATTTTTACTTAAAATAAGTAAATATCTTTTAGTATAGGGAAACCTATTATAGTTTACTTTATAAGGGAACCTACCTCTTAAGGGAGGGTTCCCTCTTTTAATAGTTTAAAAGAATTATCTTTAATTTAATATATACTTAACTACTTAACTATAACTTAAGTATTATTTCTCCTTATAACCTTATAAAGCACTATACCTATTATATAAGTGCTAACCTCTTATATGCGTCTTCTAGCATATAATAATAAGCTTTTATTAGAAAATAGTTCTAAATATAAGAATCTACTCTTATATAACTTTTAGTATATTAAGTGCCTTTTCTAGTATATTTTTAGATTCTAAAGAAATTAATTAAAATAAAGTAATATCTCTTTTTTTATATATTTAAAAGAAATATATTTTTTATTTATAAAGTATAGAAGCTTAAGGGAAATAATATAAACCTAATATATATAATAATTTTAAATGCTTTTTAGTAAATATATATAATTAATAGGAGATTATCTTTAATAAAATCTACTATAGTAATACTAAGGAGATTAATAAAGTAGTTACTTAAGTTATTATTACTTTTAAATTCTTTAAGCTAATAGAATTATAGTATATAGCTATAAAGCTAACTTAGTAATAGCTACTCTCTTTTAAGTAAGCTTTTACCTTAATTATATAGCACTTAATAGCTTTTTTTAGTATTTTAAACTTATATAGCTACTTAATTTATTTTATTACCTTTTATACTTAACTTAAAGAGTACTTAATAGCTAGTAATTACTATAAAAATTCTAGTAATACCTAGCCTTATAGTAAATAGCTATATTAAGGAAAAATAGTATATATATTAATATAACTACCTATATTAATAAAATAGTATATAAAAGAGGAGTTTTCTTATAAAGAACTAACTATTAAGGTATTAACCTTTACTAATCTTTAAATTAAACTCTTTTAAAAGCTAAGTAATATTAGGTATTTTAACTTTAAAACTAACCTAAATAAGGTTAATAGTAAAGCTATTAAGTATAAAGGTAAATTTATTATTTTTACTAATATAAACCTTTAAATCTAAGCTATTAAAAACTATTATAATTATATTAGCCCCTTTTAATAAGAGTAGATTAAGTACTAAGTATAGTATCTTTTTAAAGGGATAGCTTATACTTAGTATTAGTAGTATTTTAATAATAAAGAAAGGTTTAAGATCTTTTATAACCTTAAAATAATATTTAGTACTATTAAGAAGGAATTTAGTATTAAGATTTAAGATATTATTATATAGCTTAACTAGGCTAAGTTTACTAGAAATAATATTTTATTTAAAATATCTTTTTAGAAATTTACTATAAAGGTTTTTTTTTATATAAAAGTTAATAGAGAATTTACTAATTTTTAGCTTTTTACTTACCTTTACTATAAGCTTTATATAAAGCTTTATTAAATCTATTTATAACTACTAAATTCTAACTACTAAAATATATATATTAATTTAATAAAGGGTAAAAAATAAGACCTTTAAAACTTTATTCTTAGTAATAAATTCTACTATAAGGCTAAGAAAAGTAAGGTATTTATATTAATAAACCTCCTTATAAAGGACTTAGACTTAAACTTAGGCTTTAATAAGGCCCCTTACTTAAAAGTAAATACTTACTAAAATAAACTGCTTTATTATAATAATTATTATAATAGTAGCTAAAGCCTAACTTATTACTATTAAATAAGTTAGTAATAGCACTTATATAGTTATAAGCGCTATTATAACTTTAGTAATAAATATAACTATAGGTATTAGTAATTATAAAGGTACCTCTATTCTTTCTAACTTAATTATAGTTAATTATATAAAGGCTATAAAAAAGCTTTATAATAGTCCCCTAATAAGGCTAGTAATAGTATATTATTACTAAGCTTAAATATTAAAAAAGTAACTACTTTAAGGTAGTATAAGGAGACTAACTATTATTACTAAGGCTTTTTTTAATATAAATAGTATAATTATAGGGGCTATAAACCCTACTTTTATAGGAAATAAGCCCCTAAAAATAGTAATAATATAAATTATATTACTATAATAGAAGGTTTTAATACTAAAGCTAAAGAATTCTACCTTTAAGCCTTAAAATACTATTATTATATTATTATATTAATACTCTAGATAAGCTACTAACTAGCCTAATGTCTAGTACCTTAGCTACTTAAGCTATATAGAAAAAACCCTAGTATAGGGGGGAAAACCTATATACTACTATAGTATTTATATACTAAGGTTACTAAGGCCTTATAATTAGTATTAATTATAAGAAAAAGGTATGCTATTAGCTAAATATAGCTAGTATTACTAGAGAAGTATAGTAATATTTTCCTAGAGTATAAGTAAGAATTATCTAAGCCTAAGTAGCTTAGTTAATTACTATATTACTATTATAAAGGCCCTATAGTCCTAACCTAGGATTAGGTATAAGATCTAGCTATAGTAACTACTATAGTAACTATATAGACTATTAATAGCTATCTAATAGTTATATAAAGGGGGGGGGGGAAGTATTATAAAAAAGTTATTTTTCTTTAATAAGGACTTTTTTTCTTTCTTTTTTTTATAATCTTTTTATAAATATAAGTATACCCTTAATTCCCTCCTTACTATATTATTATATTAGCTTTAGTTTAATAGTATACTAAAGAATAAATAAAAATTATAATACTATAAAAATTACTATAAAAAATAAATAAGTCTTAAGTTAATAAAAAAAAGTATAAATATTACTTCTATACTAATTTAATACTATTACTAATTTACTAACAGCTTAGTTTTATATATACCTAGCTATATACTTCTTACTTTACCTATACTAAGAATATATATAAATTATACTATAATACTTAAGGTAAGAAGCTTAGTATAAACCTACCTTAGTTTTATTACTAATTAGTATAGGTATTAGGGGTTCTTACTATAAGTATACTATAGTAAAAAAGCTATATTATAAGGTAAGTTAAGTTTAAGTTAATACTATTATAGTAACTAATTAATATATAGCTATATAATTTATTTACTTATTAAAATAAAGTAAAAAATATTCTTAACTACTAAAATTATAAAGCTATAAGAGAGAATATTAATATAAGTATAATATAGAACTAAGTTAGTATTAATATAGTACTAATTTAGAGTAAAAGACTATATATAATACTACTTAGAAAGTAGTAAAGTATAGAATTAATAAAACCTCTAGTATAATTAAAAAAGTAGGTATATTAGTATAGATTTATAGTAATAGTAATATAGAGATATTAGCTATTTAAACTAAAATACTACTATAGCTTATATATATTATAAATACCTTAAAAGAGAATAATTAAATTCTATAGGTTACCTATAGTATTATTATAGTAGTAATATAAAATGCTAGTAATAATATAAGTTATAAGTAATAAAGAGTAGAAAAACTTAATAATAATAATATTAATAAAAAGATAGAGGCTAAGTTAAAGAAAGTAAAGTAAATAATAAGGTAGTAGTAGTATTACTATAGCTATAATATAAAGCTATAGGTTTATAGTTTTATATTTATTATAATAAATTAATTACTTTTAATACTTACTTATTATTTATATAATTACTATAGCCCTATACTAGTACTAGTATAGCTACTGCCTTTATATTTTATATAATTATTTCTATAATATTCCCTATTTATTTAGTTTTTAATATATAAGCTAGTAAAAACTACTAAAGGTAGCTAGTCTTAAGGAACTACTTTATAAAAGTTACTATAGTTTATTTAGAATTAAGTACTATATAAATATTATAGTAATTCTAAAGTAAAAATAGGCTTATTATAATAAAATAAAGGTAGTTATACTTTTTATATTTAAGGATAATATAGTAAAGGTTTTTATTATTAGCTTAGTTCTAGTATTATAGTAAGTTTACTTTAAGAATATTATAATAGTAAAGATAGAAATTTAGGCTAATATACTTAGTATATAACTAAGTAAGGGTAGAGGACTTATACTTACTTAGGCCTATATAAAGTTTAATAATCTTAGCTATAGTAATAAAATTTAGCTTATACTTAGCTACTATATAATTATAATAGTTATAATATATATATACTTTAATTCTATTTCTATACTATTTATCTTTTTATTTTAAGGCTAAGGCTTATATAAGTAATTATTAATTTAAAGGTTTAAAGGGTTAGTTTAAAAATAGTATATAATTAAAGTAGTTATTATATTAAAGTAAGTATTTATAGTAACTATATAGGCACTAGTAAAGGTAGGCTATTATTACTATATAAATACTATAAATCCTTTTTATTATTTTATTTAACTTAATTCTCTTATAAAAGGTAAGTAAATAAAAATTAAGGTATAGATTAATAAAGGCTATAGCTAATTTAGTCTTAAGTAAGGTCTATAGTATAGCCTTAAAGGTATTAGTAATAATATAAAGACTTTTTAACTATTTTATAATAAATACCTTAGTAATACTATATACTTATTCTTTAAAAGCTATAGAAGTATAGTATAATTTTATACTATATATAATAATAGTCTAAATAATCTATATATAGAGAAGCCTAGAGTCTTAAAGAGAATAACCCTATATTAATACTACTAGCGCTATAAGGGTAAGGCATTATTACTTTAGCTTTAACTTAACTTACTTTTAGTATACTTATTAATATAGCTTATAGTATACTTAAACCCTAAGGAAGTATATAGACTAAACTAACTATATTATAATAGTATTAAGTTAGACTAGAGTTATAATAGCTATATACTATTTTATAAAGTATATTAGCTTACTTTTTTAGGGGTAAAACTTAAGACTTAACTTTTAAAACTATTTTTAGTAAATACTTTATACTACCTTAAGTTATTATTATATTTTTTTTATTATATATTTATATATAAGTATATTAGTATTATTAGAGAATTTAAGAATAAGTATAAAGTATACTATAATAAGCTTTTTATATAATAGTATAATATATAAAAGAAAGAGAATAAAGAATATAAATAATCCCTATAAAATCCCTATAGTAATAAATAAGGCCTTTATTATTTAATTATTAAAAAAAAGGTATACTATATAATTAGTAGTAAAGGTATAGGTCTATACTATTATTTAAGTAAATATACTAGCTTTAAGTATAATATAAGTAAGTTATTAATAATAAACTATATTAAAAGTAGTAAATATATTTAGCTAAAGTAGTAAAGTAATACTATTATAGTGCTATACTATATATAGCCTTTATAAGTATATTAAGTATAACCTTAGTAAAATAATTTACTTAATTACTTATTTATATATTTAGTAGTATATTTCCCTCTTTAGCTATATTAATAAGCTATATTATTACTATTATTTTAAGCACTTTTTTAATTATATTAAGAAAAGAAATAGGCTACTATACTTCTATATATTACTATTCTTTTAAAGTCTTACTTAGTTTATAAAGAATAACTACCTTAGCTTACTAAAATAAGCCTAAATAATAACTAATATAGTAATATATATTAAAAAGGTAAGTAAGGGTATTAGCTAAGGGTTTATTATAGGCTTTAAGGAATTTAATAAAAAGTTTATTAAAGCTTAGTGCTTTTTAGCTAAAAAGGCCCTTAATAATACTTTAGATTTTATTTGTTACGGTCTGCTACAACGAGGGAACCCACCCCTTAAGGGAGGGTTCCCTCTCTAAATAGTTTAGAAGAGATATCTTTAACCTAATATATACTTAACTACCTAACTATAACTTAAGTGTTATTCTTCCTTATAACCTTATAAAGCACTATACCTATTATATAAGTACTAACCTCTTATATATATTTTTTAGTATATAATAAGTAGTAGTAATTGCTATTTCTTTTATATACTTATTTACTATATAAAAACTAATAATAAAGACTACTAACCTTATATTAATAACTAGAAATAACTAGTAACTTATACCTATTAGTCTAAACTTTCTAATTATTAGCTTTATTATAAAAAACTAAATATATTAAATTCACTATTTCTAGGCTTTTTACTAAAACTTCCCTAACTTTTAGAATAAAAAGAGACCCCTTTTATTATAAGAGAATATTAAGAACCTTTAGACTCTTACTAAATATTAATATATTAATAGTAACCTTTAGATTTACTTAAAACTACTTACTATTAAAAGACTTACTTATTAGAACCCTATAGATTTTACTATAGTTAATACTAAGTAAAAAATAATAAAAGGCATTCTTTTTAGAGCTAAAAAAAAATACCTTTTTAAAAGGGTAAACCTAGCGCTAGAACCTAATATAATAATGCTAGAAAATAGCCTAATACCTTTAGAAAATACTATTATAATAAGTACCTTTAACTTCTTAATAGAAGATATATTTATAGGGAAATTATTAAGTATAGAAATTAAGGGACTATTAAAGACCTTAAATATCTCTTTTTAAGTTAAGGCTTATAATACCTTCTTATAAAAAAGAGACTATATTAATATAAGCTCTTACTAGAAAATAGTCCTAAATATAAGAATTTACCCTTATATAACTTTTAGTGTACTAAGTGCCTTTTTTAGTATACCTTTAGATTCTAAAGAAATTAACTAAAATAAGGTAATGCCCCCTTTTTTATATACTTAGAAGGAATATGCTTTTTATTTATAAGGTATAGAAGCTTAAGGGAAATAATATAAACCTAATATATATAATAATTTTAAACGCTTCCTAGTAAATATATATAACTAATAGGAGATTATCTTTAATAAAATCTACTATAGTAATACTAAAGAGGTTAATAAAGTAGTTACTTAAATTACTACTACTTTTAAATTATTTAAGCTAGTAAAATTATAGTATATAGCTATAGAGCTAACTTAGTAGTAGCTACTCTCTTCTAAGTAAGCTCCTACCTTAAATATATAGCGCTTAATAGCTTCTTTTAGTATTCTAAACTTATATAGCTACCTAATTTATTTTATTACCTTCTATACTTAACTTAGAGGGTACTTAGTAATTAGTAACTACTATAAGAATTCTAATAATACCTAGCCCTATAGTAAATAGCTATACTAGGGAAGAATAGTATATATACTAATATAACTACCTATATTAATAAAATAGTATATAAAAGAGGAGTTTTCTTATAAAGAACTAACTATTAAAGTGCTAACCTTTACTAACCTTTAGGTTAAACCCTTTTAAAAGCTAGGTAATATTAGGTATTTTAACCCTAAAACTAACCTAAATAAGGTTAATAGTAAAGCTATTAAGTATAAAGGTAAATTTACTATTTTTACTAATATAGACCTCTAAACCTAAGCTATTAAAGACTACTATAGTTATACTAGCCCCTCTTAATAAGAATAGATTAAGTACTAAGTATAGTATTTCTTTAGGGGGGTAGCTTATACTTAGTACTAGTAGTACTTTAATAATAAAAAAAGGTTTAAGATTTTCTATAACTTTAAGATAGTATTTAGCGCTATTAAGAAGGAATTTAGTATTAAGATTTAAGACGCTATTATATAGCTTAACTAGGCTAAGTTTACTAGGGATAATATTTTATCTAAGATATCTCTCTAGAAATTTACTATAAAGTTTTTTTTTTATATAAAAGCTAATAAAGAATTTACTAACCTTTAGCTTCTTACTTACCTTTACTATAAGCTCTATATAGAGCTTTATTAAATCTATCTATAACCGCTAGATTCTAACTACTAAAATATATATATTAACCTAATAAAGGGCAAAAGGCAAGACCTTTAGGACTTTATTCTTAGTAATAAATCCTACTATAAGGCTAAGAAAAGTAAGGTATTTATATTAATAAACCTCCTTATAAAGGACTTAAACTTAGACTTAGGCTTTAATAAGGCCCCTTACTTAGGAGTAAATACCCATTAAAATAAACTACTTTACTATAATAACTACTATAATAGTAGCTAAAGCCTAACTTATTACTATTAAATAAGTTAGTAATAGCACTTATATAGTTATAAGCACTATTATAACTTTAGTAGTAAATATAACTATAGGTACTAGTAACTATAGGGGCATCTCTATTCTTTTTAACCTAATTATAGTTAATTATATAAAGGCTATAAAGAAGCCCTATAGTAGTCCCTTAATAAAGCTAGTAGTAGTATACTATTACTAAGCTTAAACGTTAAAGAAGTAACTACTTTAAAGCAGTATAAGGAAACTAACTATTACTACTAAGGCTTTTTCTAATATAAATAATATAACTATAGGGGCTATAAACCCTACTTTTATAGGAAATAGGCCCCTAAAGATAGTAATAGTATAAATTATATTACTATAATAAAAGGTTCTAATACTAAAGCTAAAGAATCCTACCTTTAAGCCTTAAAATACTATATAATTAAGAATAGTATTATTATAAGTAAGTTAGAGGAGGAAGAGTCTAACTTTATAGATACTTTCTATATTAATCTCTTCCCTATACCTTACTATAGAAGAATTATAGCTTTAGGAGAACTTATAAATAACTAGGTTATTAAAGCTATAGCTTAACCTTACTAAATTAAAATTACTAGAAAGTAAAAGGTTATTACCTATTTTAAGGTAAATCTCTAGTTTAATAATTAGGGCTAGGATTATAAGATTTACCTTAATATAGGAACTTTATTAATTCTTATTAATAAGGAGTGGCTTTAGAAGAATAGATATAATATTTAATAGGGAACTTAAAAGCCTAAATCTATAAATAGGGTAAACTTCTCTTTTTATATTATAGAAATAGTAACCTTTAATTTCTATATTAAGAGTAAAGCCTAAGGTAAGATAGTATTTAGTTACTTTACTATTACTATAAATATAATAAAGAAGCTTATACCTAAATTACTAATTAGTATAGATTTTATATATAATTATAGCATTAAGATTAACTTTATTAATTTAAAGGTTATCTTCTAATCTATATATAATATAATAGTTCTAGGCTGTATTTTCTATCCCTTAAATATAGTTCTAATTAGAAAGGTTACTACATTCTACTATATTACTATCTTACTATATTATATAGAAAATATACTAGTTTATTAAAAGGACTATAGGGTAAATAAAGGTATAAGTATTTACTACTTTATTTTAAAGAACTACTAAATCTTTAATAGTATTATAAATAGTAACTAGGCTAAGTGCTTATTAGTATATAACTTTATTAACTACTTAATCTAGATTAGGTATAGTTAGAGGCTAGGTAATCTCTAAAGGTTAAGCTTTATAAACTATAAGAATACTATAAATAATATTAAGAACTTCTTTACCTTTTATAGATATAATATTAATACCCTTAAAGGGGTTAAAGATCTAGTTACTCTAAAGGATATTTTCTCCCTAATAGTTAAGAAGAATAATAATAACTCTACTAAGGACCTTAATTCTAAGGTAGTTAATAATAGCATTCCTTTTTATAGTATTATATGCCTAAATAATGTACTATTTATTATAAATACCTTTAGTATTAAAATTATAAATCTTAACTTAGTAGCTATAGTAAAGCTTATTAAGCTTATAAATAAGTATAATATTTACTATAATAAAGGCGTAATATCTATGCTAGAAAAGGAGTAAATGCATATTAATTTTATTAATAGCTAGTAGAATTAACTTAAACCCTTATAAGTATACTACCTTAAAAGAAAGGACTTTAAGAAGTTCTATAAAATATTTAATAAAAAGTATAAAATAAGTAAGGTATTCTACCTTAGGGTAGAAGAAAAGGCCCTATACCTATGCCCTAGTTTCCTTATATAGTGTAATATTAGAAAGGAATATAAAGGTAGGGCTATAATTAATATAAGACCTATAAATAGCATTACTATTCTAAATATATACTTACTGCCTAACTAAAGTAATATTATAGAGAATGCTTATAGAAAATATTAGATTACCCTTCTAAATACCTTAGGTTTCTTTAATTAGCTGCCTATATAGTAAGAATACTATAATAAAATAGTAATTATCTCTAAGAGAGGTATTAAGGTATTTTATATAATAATTTAGGGATATAAGAACTTACTAGTGTATACCTAGCAATTTATAAATAAGTAATTCTAGGAATACTAAGCCTTTATATAGGTATATATTAATAATATTGCTATTTTCTCTAATACTATTAAGGATTATTTAAGATACCTTAAAATTATATTTAGAATCCTTAAGAAATACTGCTTATATATTATAGTAAAGAAGTTATTTATTAGCTATCCCTTTATCTAACTCTTAGGTTTTATTATTAATATAGAGGGTATTACTAATACTAATAACTATATAAAGGCCTTTAAGAACCTTTAAATACCTATTATACTTTTAAACCTTAAAACCTTTATTAGTATAGCTAGTTTTCTCTATATAGGGGTCCCTTAGTTTAATATTTATATTAAACCCTTATAAAATAGAAAGACTAGCATTCTCTATAATTTTTATAAAAAGAATAAGCTTTTAGTTAGGTTATCTAAATAAGTATAGAAGTGCGCTGCTTAGTAGGTAAGTTTTATACTAATAGAGTAAGAGATTATATCTTTTAAAGCTATTTAGGGACTTTTATATATAAAAATCTTACTTTAGTACTATAACTTAAATAGATCCCTTTTCTTTAAAGTTAATATATATAAGGAGGGCTTTAGCCTCTATACCTTTTAACTAGTAACTAAGTAAGATAATATAAGTATTTTAGGTAAGGATATTAGTAGTAATAAGCTTTGCCCTATACTATTTCTCTCTTAGCTAACCTTAGCTATTAAGAAGTAATATAGCTTAATAAAGGCAGAGGTTATTACTATTATATAGAGAATAAGAAAGCTTTAGAAAATAGTGTAATTTAACTTATTAGTAGTGAATATTATAATAGATTATTTACTAGTAAAGGGCATTATTTAATATACCTTACTTACTATAATAGATTTTAATAAGGCTAACCTAAAGTTAGTAAAGGTTATAAACTATCTTTTATAATTTAAATTATATATTATCTATATTCTAGGGGTTTTAAATATAATGCTTAATGCTCTTTCCTAATTACTAGTAAATATTAGCTATAGAGAAGCTACTAACTATAGTATATATAATAAACTTAATGCTTATATATATTTTAAGGAAGAATTTATTATTACTATTATTATAGATAAAGATCTTAAGGATTTTATTATAGTAGGGTATTAGTATAATATAAAGTATAGCTAAATTATTAAGGGAATTATTATATATAGGGCTAACTAGTAAAGAGCTAATTAGAACTAACCTTAAATACCCCTATATAGATAGGATCTTAGGGATAATAGATTTCTTTACTACTATAATACTAAAGGACTCTAATAACTCTATATTTTATAGAATTATATTAAGATCCTTTTATAGCTAATTTATAATAATACTTACTACTTTAGTATAGAGAGAATAGCTAAAGAGCTTACTACTATTTATTTTCTATAAATAAGTAGCTAAATATACTTCTATATAGTATACTATAGTATTTATTAAGAAAATATAGTTCTTTACTCTAAGCTACTAAGGGAAATAAGGCTACTTTAAACTAAGCTAGTGCCTTTTTATAGCATTTCCTTAGATTTTATTATAAATATACTAAAGGTTAGCTTTACTAATATAATATAGGTAGTGAAAGGATTTAATATATATAACTCTCTATACCTAATTAACTACCTTTTTAGTAAGAAAACTATCCTTATTCCTAGAAATAAGGGGTACTTTATAAAAACCTAGGTAGAGCTCCTTTTAAGAGAACTATACCTTACTAACTAGGGTTTACTATAAGAAATTATTAATAATAAAGACCCTAAATTTATCTCTAATTTCTAGACTATACTATTCTATAGACTTAAAGTAAAGTTCCTTATATTTACTATATACTACCTATAAACTAATAGAGTAGCTAAATATAAGAACTAAATAGTAATTATTACTATATAGTATTATATAGCTATAGACCCTAATATCCTATAGCCTATAATACTTCTAGCCTTATAATATTACCTTAATAATATAGTTATAGCTTCTATTAACTAGTTACCTAATAAGCTTATTTTAGGCTATAGACTGCTATTAGTTATAAACCTTCTATAGGACCCTAAGGAATCTAGCTCTAAAGAGAATAGTGCTAATTTATTAATACTATAAAAGCTATACTAAAGGGAAGTAAAACACACTATTATAATAGTAGTAGTGCTCTTAAAGATATAATATAACTCTTACTATAATTTAGTAAATATTAGTATTAAAGATATAGTTTACCTTTAACTCTACTTAGAATATAAGCTTCTAGGTAAACCTAAGAAAAAGTAGTCTTTTTAATAAGCTAGACTATATAAAGTGCTTAAGTAAATCTTCTTACTTTCCTTTTATTTTAATTTTTTACTTACTTTAAGAGTTTATTTAGTAGTATTTATAGCTTATATTTAGAAGCCTTACTAAGGTAAGGACCCTTTTAAGAGGGTTAAAGCATTACTACTACTAGTAAACTTAATAGGCTTTAATAAGGTAGACTACTAAGAGATTAAGAGAATTTAAAACTATTATATTAAGTTCTTTTAAAAGAAGGGTAGAAAGCCCTATATAAACTACTTAGTTTATTAAAAAGGTTTCTTTATAAAAGATAATTAGTAAATTTCTAAGAATAAAATATATATTAATACTATAAATATAGTTAATATATACTATACTAGGAATGCTATTAACTAAGAAGAGAAATACTATAAGAGAGGCCTTATAGTAACTCCTATCTAAAAATATACTTAGCCTTAGCTAGTTTTATATTTAGTTCTATAAATACTTATAGAAAGCTCTTATTAGTAAAAAATATTAAATATTTTTAAATTTCTATATACCTACCTAGGCTTATAGCTAGCTTAGCTACTAAGCCTTACTAGGGTATATATACTTATTACTACTATACTTCTTTTACCCTTATTTATATTTTCTTTCTATATATTTACTTTCTTCTTTTATACTATAATTTAGCTATTATTAGCTCTTTCTAAGCATTTTACTATAGGATCTTATTAGTGCTTAGCTATATAATTACTTTATTATTACTAGAATTATTAGTATTAATATTATCTTTATCCTTATCTTTCTTATAGTTACTTTTAATATCTTTCTTTATTTTATACTTATCTTTATTACCCTTATTATTATTATTACTATAGTGCTAACTATAGTACCCTATAGTAGCCTTAAAGCTTATATACTTAAAGGTAATTTACTCTATTTATAATGCCTTTAACTATATTAACTACTATATTAGCTAGGGGTATATATAAGAAAGAGCGTAAAAATAAGTATATAGTAATTACCCTAACTTTAACTTAGACTTATAAACTAAGATATTTATTAGTAGTCTATACTAGCTACTCTCTATAAACTTTCTTATATAGCTATAAAGAGAACTTACTATAGACTCTATAGAATACCCTAAAATTAATATAGTAAACCTTATAGGTATTAATCCTAAAGTACTATTTAATGCCTTAAGCACTTTACTTAAAGTAATTAAAGCTTCCCTTTAAATATATAATAAGGCTTAATTACTAAGAAGCGCTTAGAATAGTATAAAGATATTATTATTTTTACTACCCCTATTTTTAATAGAAACTAATATTTTTTATAATAATAAATTTAATATAGAAAATACTAATAGCCTTAGAGATATTACTAATAATAATAAAGGACCCTATAGTAGCCTAGCACTAGCTACTACCCTAATAGAGGCTAATAGCTACCTTTTTAAATACTACTCTCTATAGTATCTTTAGTAGTTTAATAAAACTAATAATAATAAATATATACTACTTAATAAGGAGAATATACTTACCTTTAATATAAAACCCCTTCTTAATAAGGATTACTTTAAGTAGTAATATATTAATAAGTAAGGCGCTAAAAGAAAAGACTAAATACTTATTAATATACTCTATACTATAGGTATTAAATTCTCCTATACTAGTGCTAGAATTACTAGAGATAGGTTTAGAGTTACTAGTAGTAACCCCTATTATAATCTATATCTTAAGGTTATAGCTAGATATATTAATATATTTAGAGGTATTAATGCTTAAGGCTAAAAAGCCGCCACTACTACTATAAAAGGAAATAAGGCTTATATTAAAGGTAAATCTAAGATTTCTATAATATAGATAGTGTATAACTCCTTTTAAACTACTATCTCTATTTATAAAAATAGAGATAGCTATAGAAACTATAATTAGTTATTTTAGCTCCCGCCCTAATCTATTATTATTACTAAGTATATATATAATACCTTTAGGCACCTAAATAGGACTCTTAGTAGCTTTCTTATAGTTATTAATAAATCTTACCTTACTTAAATTATTATCTCTAGCCCTAACTATATTACTACTAAACTTACCCCTATCTTTAATAACTAAGTAAAGACCTTAGAATATATTAAGGCCTTAAAAAATATAGTAATATCCCTAAAGTCTAAAGTAGCTGCTTAGAATATATATATAAACGCCTACTATACTAGCCTAAAAGGACTAATAAATATATATAATATAGTTTAAGGTAAGTAGCTAGTTAGAATTAATATAAGAATTATAAATATAATTAAGTTAGCACTTACTATAAAAGGAGTAAAGAACCTTAATACCTAACTAGCTATACTTAAAAAGAGTAAAGCTAGTATAGTAGCTTCTATTATAACTATTAAATTATTTATAATAGCTCTCTAAGCTAATATTAAGACCCTTAAAATAACTATAATAACTACTATATATCTTTTACTAAGCTCTTAAGAAGCTATACTATTAGTAATAGCATTAATACTATTCTCTAAGTATAGCTATATAGACTTACTAACTTTAATGCCTTAAGAGTAAAGCTAACTATAATAGGAATAATATCCCCTACCTAGCTTAAAGCTACTACTTAAGGGCTTAAGGTTTAGTAATCCCTTTAGGGAAATATACTAGTGCTTTATTGCTTTTTATTGCTTTATTTTCTTTATATATTACCTAAGAGTTCTTAGTTTATCTATAAATATTACTTATTTCTATAAAATTTACTTATAATTATATATATCTAATAGAGTAAACTATAAATAAGATTAATAAAATATAGGTAAAAGCTATAATAAAATAAGTAAATAGTGTATTTAGTATAAAGTATAGCTAAGGTAATATATATATTTTTACTTTAAAACTATAATAGTATACCTATAAGTATATATAAGTAACTATAAGTAAACCTTTTAATTACTAATTTATGCCTTAAAATAGTAAAAAGCTATAACCCCCTATAATTACTTCTATAGCTACTGCTTATTCTTAATTAGGGTAGCGGCCCTCTTACTACTATACTTATAATAATAATAGCCTTACTTTTACCCCTTAATATTAGCTTTTTTCCCTATAATATTAATGCTTTTATTCTATTTTTTAATACTTTCTTCTATACTTATAATATCTTTACTAGCTTTATTTATTGCTTTATATAGTAATAACTAGCTATATAAATATTATAGCTTCCTACTAAACTTATAATACTAAGGCTAAAATTGCTTATACCTATAAACTAATATTTAAGCACTTTAATAAACTTAGTAACTTATAATTTAAGGCTTACTATAGTATAGCTACTATAGAATAGAAGGTTAGCCTCTTTATAGCCTTTATTTTCTAAGTATACTAAGTTACCTTTCTTAGTAACTTAATTAAGAGTAGTTTCTATAGACTTTTCCTTCTTTAAGAAATTTACTAGCTTTATTGCTTACTTTAGGTAGTATTATAGGTAGACTTAAACTTAGCCTTTATTTAGTATACTACTAAGCTTAGAGTAAAAGCCTAGGTTTAGCTACTATTTAATATTACTATCTATATTAATAAAACCTTTATATACTAAAACCTTTAAATATATATAGCTAGTAGTATTAAAGATATATTAAACCTAAGGAATAGTAATAAGCCTTAGCTCCCTAGGGACCTATAGGCTTAAAAGCTTCTTAATTTTTTCTTATCCCTTATAGAAGCTAGCTATAATACTAATACTTAATATAATACCTTTACTTATTTTAGTAAAATAACTATTAAAAGTAGCACTTTTATTCACTACTAATTAGCTTACTTAAATATATATAATATAGCCTCCTACTCTAATATAGAGGGAACTACTAGCCTTACTACTAGTATTTTATTCTTATCTAGGGTAATATATTATAATATATATAATAATAAAATATAGATAGCTATTTATAGCTTAGACTTCTACTATAAGAGTAAGAAACTAAATACTACTTTTACTTACCTCTGCTATAGGTCTAACCTTTAAGCATACTAAAAAAGCATAGAATATACTATTATAGACCTTAATATTAAAGCCTTAGCTATAGTAACTAATTACTATAGCTAGGCTATTTTTAAGGAAATTCTAGCAAATTCTATAGTTTAGTGCACTTTTATAAATAATATTTGCTTTATAATAAAGCATTATATTTAAGCTATTAACCCCTAGAAAGTAGAGGGATACTAAGGTTTTTACTATACCCTTATATACTATATTTATAGCTATAGTATAGATTATATAGATAGAAATAGAGTATACTAAGTATAGGGGGCTTTAACTATAAGTGTTATTAAGAACTATAAGTCTAATTAGAATTCTAAGTAACCCCTTCTATATTTAATAATATCTCTCCTATATATATAAGTATAGCTATATTAAGCTATTTTAAATACCTATAAAAACACAGAGAAAAACACTTAGTAAATGCATATATTGCTATATAAGCTTATAGCTATAACAACTATTTATAGCTACCTAGCTAGCCCTAAGCTTATATCCCCTTAACTATAAGAGTAGTAGCTTTTTTTTCTATATTAAATATAAGTATTTTAGCTATTATATATTATGCTATTTACTATAAATTCCACTATTATTACTTAGTATTCTTATTTCTTAGCTTTCCCTTATAATAACCCTAACTATTAGCTATAAAATGCCTAATATTATTATAAATAGTATAGTTAGTATCTAAATAATTTAGGGATAGCTAAAAGAGTATAGTAACTTATAAAATAAAGCTAAATATAGTAGCCTTACTCTTACTACTAATTATTCTATAAACTGCCTAACTATTTATAAGAAATACTACTACTATCTAGCTAAATATATTATTTTTAGCGGTATTAAATATTTCTTTTTTCTATAGAAACTTTATAAAATATATTAAACTTACCTAAAATATAATAATATTATACTATTAGGTAATAATTTAAAGACTAACTTAGTATATATTAATACTACTTAGTTTACTATAGAAGCTAGAGTAGAAGCCTTAATTTAGCTAAAGAGTAAATTATATAAAATAGTAAATATAATTTTTATTATAATAGCCCTATAGGATAATATAGGTTCTAGTGTATAGTATATTAAATAATACTATAGTTTCTAGCTACCCCCTTATATATAAAGTAGTAAAAAGTAATAATTACTTAACTACTTTATTATACTAGCTAGGAATACTATAAACCTTTTATAGACTATAGACCTTATACTATATAACTATTTCCTTAATATAAGTAGTAGTATCTTTATCTATTATTAAGTAAGTAATCTAATAATAAGGGTAAATATAATTACTACTTAATAATATATACTAGCTATACTTATACTTTACCTCTAAATACTAGTAGCACTACTTAATAAAGTTTTTAATATTAGTAACTAGCATTAGACTCTATATAGAGATACTATAGCTTATTATATAAAGATTTAGTCTAAAATTAAGGATATTAAATATAACCTAATATACTAAGATATATAGAAGGTAGCATAGAACTATATTAAAAGCCTAAACACTAATACTATATAAGTAGTATTTAGATATAAAGAGTAAGAAATATTTAAAGTATTACTTTAAGATAATATTAATAATATTATACCCTACCTTAAAGCTAATATTTACTTTATAATAACTAATACTATTAAGCTCTACCTAAACTATAACCTTACTAGTAATAGTAACTTTAGTAGTATATTACCTAGTACTAATAAGAATAATATAAAGGCTAGTAGTAAAGAGAATAATAGTAATATAACTAGTAAATATAAATACTAAGATAAGTAATAGCTTAAAAGAGGCTTTTTATAATTATATATATATTTTCTCTTTTTCTTTTTCTTTATTTACTATAGTAGCACTACTACTAGCATACTATATATATATTAGGTACTATATAACTATTATACTTTCTTTTCCTTTCTATTATACTATAAGTAATAATAATACTATTTATATACTATATATATAATAGTTATAGCGCTCTCTTATTCTTATTCTTTTTCTTTTATATTTCTACTTAAAATAAGTAAATATTTTCTAGTATAAAGGGACTTATTATAGTCTACTATAATAAGGGAACCTACCCTTTAAAAGAGGGTTCCCTCTCTAAATAGTTTAGAAGAGATATTTTTAACCTAATATATACTTAACTACCTAACTATAACTTAAGTATTATTCTTCCTTATAACCTTATAAAGCACTATGCCTATTGCGTAAGTGCTAACCTCTTACGTGCGTCTTCTAGCACGTAACATTATTAGTATTAAAGTAGTCTTTTAATAAAAATACTATAGTATTAAGCTAGTAAAAGGTATTATTTAAAATATTATTAGTTTAGGCTTAAGATAATAAAAAGAAGTATTTTACTAAGATAGCTACTTTATTAGTATAGCTATAGCTTATAGTTATAATAAGGCCTTTCCTTTTAAAAAAAGGTAAAATATATTATTATTTTAGTAGTAATTTACTATAAAGCTAAGCCTAGTGCTTAAGTTTTTAAAGGTTACTATATTTAGCTATTATAGTATTAAAAGTAGCTTACTATATACTTTAGTATTTATTATAAATAACTTAGGCTTAGGTCTTCTCTATTTTAGTAGTAGTATATTAGTTTTTATTTATATAAAATACTTATTATTAGTACTATACTTTTTTTACTTTAAAAACTACCTTTTTTATATATTAATTTTACTATAGGTTTTACTTAGAGCTACCCCTAAGCTACTTTAATACTATAAGCTTTATAATAATATAAAGTTTACTTATAAGCTACTTTATATAGTTTTTAATTTTACTTAAAGTACTTAAAGAGATATAAATAGTATTTAGTTAGAATTAATATATAGCCTTAGTAATAATAAAGTAGTTCTCTATAAATATTTAGTTAAAGTAAGCTATATAGTTAAGCCTAAGGCACTTATTAAAGCTAATATAAATTAGCTATAGTATATAGTTTAACTTTATAATAAAAAGGCTACTTAAAAACTTAATAAATATATTTATAGTTATTTATATATAGTTAATTATACTACTTTTATAGCCTTATAAATACTAAGTAACTTTACCCTAAAAAGTAATAATACTAAGCTATTATTACTTTATTAATATAAGTAATAAATTACTTTTTACTAAGATATATTTATATTAATTTTATAATAAATAATACTAATTAAAGTTTCTAATAAAAATACTATTTTTCTATATTAGTACTACTATAAATTTAGTAAAGAATATAGTTTAATTAAGTTTATATAAAGAAAAGTAAATAAAGTATATATTAAATCTAATAATACTTACTATATATTAGTTAGTACTAAACTAGGTTAACTATAATATAGGTCTATATTAATAATTAATATATATAGCTATATAGCTACTCTATATTATAAGTTAAAATTTACTAAGACTAAGGTTAAAAAGCTAGCCTTTAGGGAGGCTAGGCTTTTAAATTACTATTATATTAGTTTTAGGCTAGAATTCTAATGCTATATATATAAGATAGGTTTTTTACTATATATTTTAGTATATAACCTTAATTATATATATTAAATTATTTATTAAGTTAAGCTTAGTATATTTAATTCTAAGGTAAAGGTAGTATAGTAACTAAGGTATATTTTTATAGCTTTATAGAAATATTATATAGATTTTAGTTAGAAGTTTAGAAGTTAGTTTTAAAAGTAGCTAATATACTTCTAAAATAAGGCCTCTCTAAATAATATATTACTAGCTTTATATTTATAGTTATAGCTATAGCTACTTATTTTATATTATTTATTTATTTTAAAAAAAAGGAGGGTAGTAAATACTTAGAGCTAGCCTAAGTATATAGCTCTTATATAATTCTATTAATTATTAGCTATATTATAGCTCCTTAACTAAGCTAGGTATAACTCTAAGTAGTTAATATAGTGTTTTTATACTAAGCTTATAAGGGCTAGGTATAAGAATTCTCTATCCTTATAGTATCTAGCTATATAGTAACTATAGTATAGTACTATATTATAATATATAGCTATATAGCTAAACTTAAAGCATTTATAGTACTAATAGGGGTAGAGAGTATTATTATAAAGCTTAGCTTTAAATATCTTAGCCTTATAAATAATACTAGTGTAGTATAGCTTATTAGCTGCGTTAACTCTATTAACACTAATAATTAGGGGTGCCTAAGTAGAGGTGCCGCGGGGCTTCCGCGCCGTGACCTTCACCGGGCCAGCACCGTTGGCTGCGATAATGGCGGCCTAGCTCGGTGCCGGGCCGTTGCTAGTGGTGAGCGCTTTCTTAATAATACGCTTAACTATTTCTTTAAGATTTCTTATAGTAATTAATTTATTAGGTAATAGTTAAGGAGGAGGTAGAAGGGAAGATAGAAGCACTAAGGCACTATATTAGCTATATATTTTAGCTATATTATCTATATAAAGAATAATTTATTATACTTTCTTTAGTATAGTATTTAAGACTAATCTAGCTAATTTTTTATATTTAGTTTATAGGTAATCTAGAACTTTATTATATACTATATATAGTATAGATTTAATATAGCTATCTATTATAAAGCCTCCTTAGCTAGTAAGTAAGTAGTATATACTCTATATAAAGCTATGCTTACTAGCGTTAATATTTATTAGTATTACTATATTTACTATACCTATACTCTAGCTATAATACGCTATTAAAGTATAGAGTAAATAGATATAATAATTATTTTTCTATAACTTTTAAGCAATTCTAAGTTAATTCTGCGTTACTATAGCAGTGTAAGCAAATTTATAAAAAGTTTTTTTTCCCCTTAAAATACTATATAATTAAGAATAGTATTATTATAAGTAAGTTAAAGAAAGAAAAGTTTAACTTTATAAATACCTTTTATATTAATCTCTTCTCTATACTTTACTATAAAAGAATTATAGCTTTAAAAGAACTTATAAATAACTAAGTTATTAAAGCTATAGCTTAACCTTACTAAATTAAAATTACTAAAAAGTAAAAAGTTATTACTTATTTTAAAGTAAACCTTTAGTTTAATAATTAGGGCTAGAATTATAAAATCTACCTTAATATAAAAACTTTATTAATTCTTATTAATAAAAAGTAGCTTTAAAAGAATAGCTATAATATTTAATAAAGAACTTAAAAGCCTAAACCTATAAATAGAGTAAACTTTTTTTTCTATATTATAAAAATAATAACCTTTAATTTCTATATTAAGAGTAAAGCTTAAAATAAGATAGTATTTAATTACTTTACTATTACTATAAATATAATAAAAAAGCTTATATTTAAATTACTAATTAGTATAGATTTTATATATAATTATAGCATTAAAATTAACTTTATTAATTTAAAGGTTATCTTTTAATCTATATATAATATAATAGTTCTAAGCTATATTTTCTATTTATTAAATATAGTTCTAATTAAAAAGGTTACTATATTTTACTATATTATTATTTTATTATATTATATAAAAAATATACTAGTTTACTAAAAGAACTATAAAGTAAATAAAAGTATAAGTATTTACTACTTTATTTTAAAGAACTACTAAATCTTTAATAGTATTATAAATAATAATTAAGCTAAGTGCTTATTAATATATAACTTTATTAACTACTTAATTTAAATTAGGTATAGTTAGAGGCTAGATAACCTTTAAAGGTTAAGCTTTATAAACTATAAAAATACTATAAATAATATTAAAAACTTCTTTACTTTTTATAAATATAATATTAACTTCTTTAAAAAAGTTAAGAAACTAAGCACTTTAAAGAATATTTTCTCTTTAATAAATAAAAAAAATAATAATAACTTTACTAAGAACTTTAATTCTAAAGTAGTTAATAATAGTATCCCTTTTTATAGTATTATATACTTAAATAATATACTATTTATTATAAATACCTTTAGTATTAAAATTATAAATCTTAACTT